>JAIKVE010001078.1:0-13849 GCA_024679115.1 Phytophthora pistaciae
TCCTGCAACCACGACTACCGGTACAACGAAAACGACGCCTACGACAGCCCACGACTACAGCTATTGCAACGACTCTGTCTACGACAACCCGAGCGCATACGATTTCGACCACAAGTACGACTACGGCTCCAGTCACGAGCACGATTTCTTGGCACTCGACATCTTCGGCACTCGACGACGATAATCGCATTGGGGGGTCTCGCCATTCAACGTGTTAGTGGGCCAATATTGGGGGCTGCCATTCGGCACCTTGCCTATCACCAAAGCGCCTCTGGCTTTGGCCCATTAACACAATGAAAACTCTTTAATCCCCCCAATGCCTGGAAGCACCGAGGAAATGAGCAGTGCTCATCAATGCTGATTGGCGAGTTTACACGTGTTGTTGCAGTATATCGTGGCTTGAAAGCCTCACACAACTCTACAATTGGTTGTGGTGAACAGTTTTTGCTGGCTAAGACAGTGGCGTATCACTTTGGTGACTGTAGTAGGGACGACAGCTTAGCGCAGATAGCCCTTACTTTAGGTTCTGCTGTGGGCTTCTATCAACACATTCGAGCGTCTTCACATAAAAGATCATTGAAGAGGTAATTTGAACAAATACTACAGTAGAGAGGGGTCTGAGGAGATCCAACCGTACGCGTTTTCTCGTTCACTGCTCCGAAATGATCACGACAACTATCTCGAAGGCCATTGAAACGTGAGGAAGTTTTTAAACTTCCTTAAAAAAACAACAATTTAACAACAAGTAACGAAAAACAGATCTGGTCTTGGCCGGTGCGCTGATCACGACGTTTTTTTATGAGAGATAGGCTTTGCTGGTGGTGGATGCCATGAAGTCTTTAGTTCTTGATACCAAACGATTTATAGGAGCAACTGCGCTCGATAAGCACTGGAAATAGTTGGTTTATCAGGATCTGGAGCTTATTTTCCCTTGTGAATATTTGATTTTGCCTCAAATACGTCGAGTGTCCTGTTCCTCTCATCAAGTGTGCTCTAGGATACAAAACTTGGAACTTCATGTCAGCTTTGTAAATTACGTAGCTGTTATGGAGTCGAATAGGTCGCCTCTCTCTCTTCGCTATCGACTTTTATTCGTGCTAAGACGCCATGCTTAGCATGACGCTGCGAGATCTATCGTAGACCATCGTGCAGACACATTGTTGAGGGGTCGGAATGAAGTATTTCTCAGTTTTGTTTTTCGAGTTTAGACATCCAAGAGATCTAAGACATTGTTTAAGGGACGATACTCGCCTTCCACTGAAGACTAGGGGAGATCAGCGCCTTTTCAAACACGAAAGCCACATTGGCCAGGCTTCCCAGCAGTTGCAGCATAGGGGTCAACATGTCACTCTGCGCACTGATCCTCGTCACATGGCCACTGAGCTCATCGAACTCGAAGTACACCGAGCCTTTCATCGTTATGCGTTGACCGACCAGTTTACTCGCCAACTTGTGCGCGCAATCGCCTTCAGCAGCGGTGCTCAGGTGCGGAAACAACTTCTGCAGTGTCTGCTCTGTAATCGTCAGCGCGGTTCTGGTGGCGGTCATCAGCGAGTAGTTCGACATTTTCTCCAAGCCATTGAGATCGATGTCCACGAGGTCAAACCACTGCAGGAACCACCAGCAGCTCCGGATCGCAGCGACTTGACCAAAGCCGTTGTTGCACGCGACATCGGCAGCCATTGTCTTTTGCACAAAGTCGAGCTGGGCGTCAGCTTGGGGATTCGGTGACGTTTGTCTTTGTGGTTGGAGGCCATGCCGGAAGAGCCACAGGTATTCTACGGCAACGTGCCACATGTTGACCCTCTTGCGAAATCCTGCGACGATATTGTTGCGCTTCTGCTCAAGGTCGGCAACCTCAACACGAACCTGCTCGGTGGACGTCTCGAGGTACGCAAGCTTGTCAGTCCGCTTCTTCATGTAGCGCCGTTGCTTCTCGCGATGAATACTCTGTCCTAGTAGAATCAGTTCCGCGATCCACACTTGGTCAACGTCAGCCTTCAGAGCAGCCTGGCTCGATGGGAAGACATGTTTGGCCGCCTTGTGGCTCTTTGAACACGAGCTGCCATCATCCGTCGTCTCCTCCCTTGATCTCTTCCGAACTCGTGCCGTTGCGTTGACTCCGTGGGTGCTGGGATGCAGTACCGTAGTGTTGCATTGCCTTGGGTTTGCAGGGAGGCAGTCGCGACGTGCCGACGCAGTCGAGTAGTGACCGTCTTGCAGCCTGCTGTAGCCATGACTGACGGTGTTTCTTGCTGCTCGGTCACCGAAGACAGCTAGGCCACGCTTGGCGGGCTTCGCGATGGCAGATATGACGTTGACGCTCATAAGGAGGTGGTTCGGTGGGCACAGGATACTGTCGTTGATGGTAGCTAGAGCCTTGACTATTGCCAGCCAAGTCGTTGAATGGAATATGGCACTTCCCCTCCGGCCAACCGAATACTGGAGCGTGAGGCCTAGGGAAGGATCCATGTAACTCCGATACATGTCTTGCGTTGTATAGTAGTGCAGTAAAAATATCCCTAATTGGCGCTCATAGTATGCAATGTTTATCATGTTTATTCTAGCAGCTCCATAGTACATCTACGCCAGCATCATCACAGCTGTTCCCCCTCCCCAACAACCAATTGGGAGACACAGCAGCTCTCTCTTCGCCGTCTGTAATCGGTGCTGTGGCTAGACGGACATAAGTAGCAAGTTTGGTGCTCTGTCCAGTTTTCTGACATAGACGGACAGAAGATTGAACAGAACCGTTTGTTGACAGTGAAACCAGGACTGAGTGCTACTGTACGGATTGGCCTACTGGTCGACATTCCCGTTCGTGCTAACCAAAGCCTCTTTGCGTTCACCGCTGCATGTCCACCGATAAAAATTCTTCATACGACTTCTACTAGCATGCAAGTAAAGCAGTGCCTAAGTACACGCATTTGGATCCGTCAACAAATGCGTGATGCACACCAAAGTGAGTTGCGGCATGGAGTGCTCAAGCTCAGGTTCACTCACAGCTCCACACAAGGAGTAAAGTTTGCCACATCTATTCACTGTCTGCCTGTGAACGCTAAAGCTCTCGTGCCATCATTGGTGCACACACGCTCTGAAATCAATTGACGCATGCGGCTCATGAGCTGAGCTTAGCTAAAATATTGGTAGTGTTTCCTCGTGACGTTATTCTTATGCTGTACATGGTGCCTTCTCCACAGTATCACTGTACAGCACTTCAGAATCGAGAAGATCCGTAGACGTTGGCTAGTAGGCCTCGATTCAGCCAGTAAGCCCATACCTCTGAACTCATCCTTGAACACTGCCATCGCCTCACTATGCTCGAGCCAATGTACAAGGTTCCAACCTAGACGCCGGCATGAACTCAAACACCCCTCGTGGACCACGGCTTCAGGGCTCAACACGTCGGGCATAGCCGCTAAAGCTTAGCCTTGACGCACTTGGAGACACCAAGCACGCCACGGGTGCTGGTTCCGGCGCCACAACCGAAATAACGCAGCACGCATCGCAGCGTACACCGAACATAGCTCATTGTGAGCGCGAAAATACGGAGCGAATTTCAGTCATACCGCGTAGCGACAGGATTACCACCATTCGTACGCACTTGTGAGAACTGCCGCGCAGTCTTGTTACCTTGCATTTCGGTACATGTGGTACGTAAAGTTTGTTATAGAATCTGTGTACTTCAAGTATAGAATTATGGGGGTTTAGCACTTCAACATGGACACAATTTCGTCCGGTTCGGATGATTCAAACGAGCTTTACGTCACGCCAACCACAGTTCCTGGGTAGGCCACTCGGCTCCAGCATTCATAAGTGCTTCGCATACTACCTGGTCCGTAATATGCAGCCCCGGCGTCGTGAAGCCCACGCGCCTTGCGCTCAACAGCTTTGTAGCTCGCGTCATCCACGCATGCATGGCGGACGCAAAAGATGTGCACGCTAGCGTGGCTAGCGTGTTGAGTATTGGGTGATCGAGCATGAACTTCTCAATAGCCAGATCCTTTGGGCTGTGCGCACACCCAAAATTCAGTTTATGCGTGCTTCGTCTATTGCTAAGTGCCACTTAGTAAGTGGCATGTGGCAACGCGACAGCTAAACGATCGGATAGATTGGACTAATCATGTGAAAATTCACAAGGTTGACGCAAAGTGAATGTACAAAATAAACTATTATACCATGGGAGCTGCTGGTATCTGCCTGATCAATGGCTAGTTCGTCTACGGACGCGCATGCATGAGCGGCGGCGCATCGTTAGATGGGGTTCCATACATCGCGTAGACGCCAGGCGTAACGTTGCCCCATTGACTGCAGCTGGTGGACTTGGATCGGACGCGACTGATGTTCCTCTGGCGATGGTTGCCCGGCGTGCGCGTATTGCGGCTTCCGCGCTCTGCATTCATGCGAGCCTCGCGGTCGCGGTCGCGCTCACGCTTAGCTTCAGCCCTGGAGCAGATGACACCGTTTCTCTTGGTGGCTGCACCCAGGATAAGGGCCATAACAACCACACCGAAACCTGCAATAGCGTACAGGTACATGTACTCTTTTTCCACCATTGTACCGTGTGCGTGCATGTACACGTATCCCAGGTTGGCGAGGAAGAAGATAACGAACAACATCGTCGTCGAAGACGCCCGGCCGCGCGTATTGAACATACCGACACAGGCAGTCCACGGGGCAGAACTCGTATCCAGGCCCATGAAGAAATACATGAGCAATACCACAAGACTGACGTACATGTCCGAGCCTTCCGTGTTGGCCAGGATCTCTGACGTCTCGTTGAAGCCCAGCACACCAACACAGATGGCCACAGGGATGAGCGTACCGAACAGGACATACTTGTGGTCCAGCTTGTCAATGAAAAAGAGGGCGAGGACGGCTCCGGAGATCTGCAGCGCCATAGCGTTGATGAAGAGCTGACCCTGATCCGTGTACTCGCTTGCGGCTTTGTAGCGGATGAAGGCATTAAGGAAGCCAGTCGTCAGCGAAGACACGAGCATCAGGAACAAACCAACGAGGAACTTGAAAGCGCCCGAGCCAGCATCGTCCACGGTTTCTTCTTCACGCATGATCGTGAGTTCCTCCTGCACATCCGGCTTACGACGCAGAATGACGAGGCAAGCCTCGCACGCCTCCCAGCCCTTGCGCTCCAGCACCCAGTACGGACTCTCAGGAAACATACTCACAACCGGTGTGATCAGCGCAATGACAATGCAGGCAGCGAACGTCTGCCAGATCCAACCCAGCTGATGTGTGGTCGCAAAAATATCGTCAAGCAAGCCGCCAGCAATGAAGCCCACACCCAGCAGCAGCATGGCCTTGCCACGCATCTCCTTCGTAGAGATCTCGAATATGTAAATGGCCAGCGAAGGCAGCAGAATACCACACGAAGCACCAAGTAGACCGATACCAGGGAGGAGCAACGTCTTACGAAAATCACTGTTCGCACTGACGGCCACCGTACCGAGGGTGCTGAAGAGGCCACCAGCAACGATAGCCAGGCGACGACCAAGGAAGAAATTGAGGAAGCCCGAGATAATCGTGCCGACACAACAAGCTCCATACAAAATGTAGGCGGTGGTGCCGTCGCCGACATTGCCACTCAGCACACCGTCATATGTCACAACGTAACTAGCAAAACTTGCAGACTGTTCCAGCGTCGAGAGCAGGTTGAACAGCCAGCCAACCCCAACACCGCCCACAATACCCAAGAAGGCAGCTAACGAGAACGCGTACTGCGACGAAGCCGACATCACCTTTGAGAAACCCTCGTTGTACATCATACGCGTCTGGATGATGTTCAAGAAGGGGACGCACGACATGACCACCAGAGGGATGATCATGCCCGTACAGAAGATGAAGTCGAACAGGAACTGCAGCTGCTGGAACATCGCGATGCCAGCAATCGACGAGTTTGTGAAGCTCCACATGCGGAAGCATTCGTTAATGCCATACAGCGCAGCAACGTACGCGAAGAAGAGCGATAATGAGTACTTGAATTTCCAGTCCATCAAGATCCAAGCAGAAAGGAAGTACGTCGTGACCAAGGCAGCCACAGTGATAAAGTAGACGACAGCACGAGTGACCGGACTCATGGAGCGCATACCCATACCAACGACATGAAACACACCCAGCAGAATGACTGTTGCGACGGCAGCACCAAGCGAGTACCCGACGTACATGATGTCAGACGTCTCGAGGGTAGCCACGTAGAACATGAGCAGGAAGTGTCGGCTTTCACGAAGTATAACGGTAACACGCGAAATCATATTCGAGTTGTGAAGTTGTTCCAGGTCACCCTTCCACCAGCCTACCCAGCCACCCGTGTTGGTAGGATCATCGTCCTCGAAGCCTTCCTCCGCGAACATCCATACACACCACTGCTTCACATCCACCTTCGTTTTCCTGAAGTCGAGACCGTCACTGTTGAACATGAAGGGACCGACCACCCATAGAATCGAAATGAACCACACTGGGAACGTCTGCACACCGTGAGCTTGAGCAGTGTCACAGTAATCCGACGCGAAAGTGTTGTCGTTCGCCGACGCGTCGGTCTGGCAGATGTAAAAGTTCCCGAACGCCAAGTACACAAGACACAAACCGATTAGCTCCCAAGCTTTTCGGTAATGCGAACTTGCATACGCCTTGTACAATAACACCAGCGTTTCTCGAGAAATCTTGAAGCCACGACCTGTGGCTTGGTACTTGGCCCCACTGTGCACGATATTGTTATCGAAGTAGTGCATCGTTGTACCGACTTGAAACACGAAGAAGGCAGGGCCGAGTGTGATGATCATATCGATGAATCGCGTCATACCACGCAGGAAACCACCTTCGCCAAAGTACACACACATCAGCGGAAGCATCAAGAAGTAACCGGCCTCGATGTAGAACTGTGTGTTGAGCACAGCCTTCAGGTCCTTGAACACCCGCTCGTCGAAGTTGTTGCCAATGTTGTTGGTGATCACAGCAGTCGAGTTCATGTTGTACACAATCTGCTGCTGAACACCAGCGAGAGCCAGGTACACCTTGCAGTACATGTACACAAAAGTCGTCACAATCGTCATCCACGTTGCGAAGTAGAAACCCGTGTGTGAGTAGTACATGGAGTTCAGGCGGAAGAAATCCATAAACTGGCCCATTCGGTGAGCCTCACGAGCCAACGAAGTCTCGCCGGCACCGTTCGCCAGCTTACCCTCGAACATGGAAATCTGCGAGAGCGCCACATCACGACCCTTACCACACTGCATGAACTCCACATGCGTCACCACATCACCGCGCAGCGTTGAATTGAACCCGACGAACACATCCTCAGACAAGTTGATACCCTTGCTCGCCTTCGACACACCTCCACGAGTCACTGCAATTATTTTGTCGAAAATATCGGGGTGGCCGTAGTGCATACGAACGCATAGCGGGTCAGCTAGCACACGCTGAGAGAGCGTCACGAACACCAACTCCTGCCACGACTTAAACTTCGACAGCGATGAAGCGTTACCCGTGAAAATGTGCTCACGCATCCCAATAATGGACACCGGCTTCTTGGAAGGATTGCAGGTCAGCGGTCACCAAAAGCTGCGGCATCTTAAGGCACTCCTCGAAGTAGTGCTGCTGGTTCATATCAATCGTCTGCACGTACTCGCCGCGGGTAAACGGAAGCGCGTTGTTCTGGTTCTCATGTTTACCTTCACCAAGAATTGGGTCACCTGGAAGCTCGTAGCGATACACCTCCGCGATCTCATTGCCCTCACTCTTGATCAGCACAGTGTCAAATTGTTTCCTTCCTCCTTCAGTCTCCAGGGTGTCGACATACGCAACACGCAAGTTCGGATACGTCTTCAGTAGGTAGTCGATGTCATCGGCTTGAGCCTTCCCCTCCTTGCGATGCTTACCATACACTTGGCAAGCGCAAATATACGAGGCGCGCCATATCTTCCGGTTGAGCTTGCTTCTGCTCCGCAGTCTTGCCAGGACTCGATCCAATCTCCAGCCAGTGGAGGATCTTGATGGCATCCTCGTACAGCATCATACCCTGCACAGTACGCGCAAGCGTCTGACCACGGTAAGAAGCCCAAAGACGGATCTGGAGCGGGTAGTTCGCCTGTGCTTCCTCAGCAGAGCTCACATCAATACGATCCAGGAAGTTTTTCCACTCTTCAGGGTGAATCGTAATCTGGTATCTCAGAATTGTGATGTTCTTGCCCTTCTCCTCGACCTTCTCAAACACGGGGTGGTTCACTAGGGGATCGTTCAGCTCCGCCAAAGAAATTAGCACACTTTCGCTGTAGAACGGCGTCACGACAGAGAACGAGTGCATCTCCTTCACAGACATCAGCTGCGGGATCTCCATCACAAGTTACCTCAAAAAGAAACCAAGACGACGCTGAGCTTCGGGAACGCGCGGCATGGCATCCGCCTTCTCGAGCGACAACAGCAAGTAGGCGCGTGTAGCGACAACCATAGCCCCATCATTGTGGAACATGTTCACCAGACCACGAGCCGCAAACACGTAGCTGTTGGCGCTTGAACAGAACTTGGAGTTGCTGAACTTAGCGGCGAGCTCCGGTTCATTCACAAAGATGCGAACGTCGTTGAGCAAATTTTCCATTTTGGCCACGAAGTTACGGACGACGCCCATGGTGTGCACACGCGACACTGTGAGGAGCGACACCTGATCATCGGGGTCCGGAAGATCGATCACGGCCTCCAGAAATTCCATCGATGCAGTGCGAAGCTGTACCAGACGCTTAGCATCAAACGTACCCATGAAGCTGCCGTTAGCAGCGAGCGTCTCTATTTGATGAAGCGCGTAAAGAATGTCGGCATCGTCGCTACCAAGAAGCACCTCCACCACGTGCATACTTGCTGTAAAAAAGCTGCGCACCGCCGAGAGGCAGTCGTTCTGCACCATGTACACCAGGGGCTGCGAATCGCCTTTGCCTTCCTTGTCCAGCTTTACAGTGTAGTCGAGGGCTTCCACCAGCTTGCCTGCCGACAGGAATACAGGCTCGAAGACATCTCCAGAGCTCTGTATATCGTACTGCAGGATTGCAGCTTCCTTGTCGTCCAATAGATCCCCGTCGCGGAAAGAGTTGACGATTTCGTTCCACACGACAACGAAACGCAGCATCATCTGCGAGTGGTAGGCAGAGGTAGACCCATCAGCGGCATCATTGGATCGAGCAAGATTGGGCACCACCTTTTGGTCGAACAGCTGAGGCGCGATACGGAAGGCTTTAGTGATGTCCTTGATGCCGTGGATTTCGCCGGTCTTCAAGACAAGGCCCTGAATACCACCCAACAAAGCCTGGAACACGGTGAAGTAAATCTGCGTGTCGTAGTTGAAGATGAACATCACTGGTAGCCACAGCGCAGCGATCACACCAAAGTTATGGAACGACACCAGGTCGCTACCATACTCCAGCTCCATCTCGTAGATGGCGAGCGACGGGAGAATCAGCGGTCGGACGAGGATGAATTACGAAATGTAGGCCTTCAGCGCCCACAGGACGAGCCAGAAGGTGATGTACTTGAACTGGTACCTCAGGGGCGGCGCCATGTTACGCCCGACGTAGCACGTCTCACCCTCACGAATGAACTTGGCAGTCACGGTCTTGTTGATCAACGACGGCGCAAAGGCCTAGATGGATGGTCATGATGACCGCACCAGGCGCGATGTAGGCAGCCGAAGTCATGGACGCATTGTCCAGCAGCTCGGTGTTCTTGCTGGAGATCAGCGGGATGTAGATCATCAGACCGAAGATGCCCGCGAAGGCGCAGTTCCAGAGCATACGCACTACCAGCGCCCCGCCGTAGTTGAACGAGCGCGACGAGGTCTGCGAGGACTCGCTGGCAGTCAGCAGGTGCCATCCGTGGCAGGCCTCTAGCACCGTCTTGCAGAACCCCATGCAGGAGAGCGCGAACACAATGCCCACATACGTGAGCTTGACGTCCTGCTCCTGGTACGGCTCGACGACTTGGCCCCCATGGAGCCGAACTGGGCGAACCACTGCTTACCACCGCTGGGGGAGATGGCCGAGATGAAGCCGACGGCCATGAGCACCATCATGAACATCACGTTGAACTGGAAGATGCGGTAGTAGTTGAGCACCAGCGTGAAGATGCTGCGATGCTCGTAGTACGTCTTGGTGTGCTTCTTGGAGAGCTCGTCGCTGATCTGCGTGATGTCGACGTTGATACAGTACTTTTTCCAGAAGTACTCGTTGATATCGTCGTAGTTGCGCATCTGTGTGTGCTCGAAATTCTTGCCGAGGCTGTTTTTGCGCTGCATGTTGCTGGCCTCCTTCCAGATTGGACGAACAACCTGGCGCAGATACCAGCCCTCGACCACCATCTGCTGTCCGAGGAAGTCCTGGTTCAGCATGCTCAGCGTCTGGTGGTACAGGTAGCAGAGGCACTCGGGCATGTGACGCAGGTTGGCAGCCTCGCCCCAGAGTAGCAGATAAAGCATGATGTCCATGTGCAGTGGGTTCTCGAGACCGCCCTGCGGCTGGCCCGAGTACGTGACACTGGAGACGCCAATGAACTGGCACCAGTCCGTGTAGTTGCTCATGAGCTCCTTGTGCAGCGTCTGCACGTGGTGACCCGACGGGTCCTGCGGCTTGACACGCGCCTGATAATTGGCCAGCAGTAGGAGCGCATGCTCGCACTGGTTGTCCACCGAGCCGGACTGGAACCCGAACTTACGGGAGAGCACTGCGCAGCAGAAGTCGATGGACACCTCGTCCGAGAAGTCGCCCTCAAGGCCACCGCCGCGCAGTTCGTTGTCCACCTGCTGCTCCGGCAGCACCACATTCACCATGCTTAGTCGGTCGCCTAAGGAGCTGCGTCCGTCGCCATTGTTCAGGTGGCTACAGCTGTCCGACGTGTTGCGCTTGCGATCCGCATCCAGCTGAAAGTAGTTGGAGTCGGCGCGGTGGCGGTTCATCTTGATGTTGGACGACGCAGCCAGAGTCATTCTCACTGCCTTAGTTGTCTGCCGGAACTGCTAGAGTGAACACGTGTCAAACTCATACACCTACGGTAGAATTTGGTAGTACACTTGGTACCGGTAGGTTGCGTGCACGGTACCCCGTACACCTCGACGGGTGCACTGAAATATTGGTACATGTATTATATAGGGTTTTCCTCGTGAAGTTGAACGTACATGTACGTGTGCAAATCCAGCTTTGTTCCGAGACACAATCACTTGTGTCGAGCATTCGTAAGACAGTTTGACGACAAATCAATTGTAGCAATTTCATTGGTTAATATTGTATTATGTAGTCTTGAGTGTTGCTGCTTCTCGGCTCGTAAATTGGACTGCTTCATCTGTGTGCGCATTTTGCGCCCTTTACTGGAGGCAGCGCACTTGAAATGTCCGGGCTTTTGATCCTGACGGTATGCACTAACCTCCTGCTAGAAGATTTAAATATACTTGCCAGGAATGGAATGTAAGGACATCATAGCACAATTATCGTGCGACCGTTTGTTCCCATAGTGGAGCAATGTTTCTTCGCTTTACTGGGGTGAACGGCAACAGTCGTTCACCCCACCACGCCAGCTCTCCTTTCTACAATATAGTACTAACACTACATAGAAGATGGAGATTCGGATAGAGGCGATGTCCACACCCAGCAAGAAACGGTCGAGCGCAAGTCGTTCGATGTCTTCGGCGGGAACTTCACGAGTTGAGGCTGAATTCAGCATGCCGTAGCGTCTCGCAGATACGACGGAGGCAGTCACGGATACGTAACGTGTGTGGCGTGCTACTGTATTTGATGAATGTCACCACGGCTACAGTGCCGATGGGGCAGCATATGATTGCACAACTTGCTCACTCCACGCTCGCACATGGTTGGAGCACGGGCAGGCATACGGTAAAATAGGGGTGGTCATCTCCCGTACTGTACCGTGCCATGAGTGCCACATCTTACCTAGCATGTATCTTATTTTATCATGTAAGCCAACGTCCCGCGCGGCCTCTATTAATACCGGCACATGTGCTATTACAGTTTTCCCACTCTATGGTCCCAGACCGCGAAGATGAGCAATATCCTATCCATAGAAGGTTAAAATTAAGGGTTAATTAAACATTGACCGTGTGTGTGTGTTGATGCAAATCCCCATCTTGCCGTACTCAACAGTATGAGCCCATTGTTTCTAGGCGCCCAAGATGAATAGTTGATCGCACAGCATAGTATTACAAGGGCTTGTGAATGGGCGACAGAAAAATACCTAGCATTTTCCGTTACGATTCCGCAAGAGCTCGCTTTCGTGGGAGCGAAAAGTTTTTCCATCATGTTTTTAGCGCATATTATCCCAACTATCTATATGCAATGAGAACACCGATATCCATGGGCGAACGTCATGCGACTGGATTGCATTCGCCGTGTCCGAACACGAATATTGTCCATGTGGCATTCCCCGTTCGGCCGTGAAGGGCCATCGGAATGCATTCGCCTGCACAGGGTAAGAATTTGAGTGTACCGGCAATGTCATTTCAGCCCTTGAGTGATGATGATGGTGTGAATTTACTATGGATCTGCTAGAATAAGCATAGGATATATTTGATTCAATATGGAGAGCATTGTAGGGTTACCTCCACTAGGTTTCACGCTACAGTATTCTGTTGTCTGGAAGTGAAGTGCCATATTTCGTTCAACGGCCTCGGTGGCAACAACCAAGGAAGGCATCCCGGTACCATGAACGGCAGTACTTTGAGCCCACCGAACCACCATCTCCTAAGTGACAGCGCCATATTTGCCGTCACGAAGAACCCTAAACGCGACCACGACTTCGGGGACAGAGAAGCGAGAAACACCGTCAGCGATGGCTACAACAGACTGCAAGATGATCGCTATTTGACTGCGTCGGCTCACCGCGGTGTAGGCCCTACAAACCCGATGCAAATCAACACATACGGAGTCAACGCAGCGGCACCAGCGAGCGAGAGATCAAGGGAGGAGGAGTCGAATAACGTCAGCTTGATCCCAAGGTGTCACCAGGCGGGCAACGATGTCCTTCCAGCGAGTCATGCTGTCCTGAAGGCTGACGCCGACCAAGCGTGGATTGCGGAGCTGATTCGCCTGGACCACGATATAAATCGGAAGAAAAACCGCGAGAAGCAACGACGATACGTAAAGAAACAGAAGTGCAAGCTTGCGTACCTCGAGACGTTCACCGCGCAGCTTCGTGTCGAAGTTGCCAAACTTGAGCTGAAGCGCAACAATATCGTCGCAGGATCTCGAAAGAGGGTCAACATGTGGCACGTTGCCGTAGAATACCTGTGGCTCTTTCGGCATGACCTCGATCTCGGCGGCTTGGAGAAGATGGCAAACTACTCACTGACTACCACCACCCAAACCGCGCTGACGATTACAGAGCAGACACTGCAGAAGTTGTTCCCGCACCTGAGCACCGCCACTGAAGACGATTGCGCGCACAAGTTGGCGAATAAACTGGTCGGCCAACGCATAACGATGAAAGGCTCGGTGTACTTCGAGTTCGATGAGCTCAGTGGTTATGTGACGAGGATAAGTGCGCAGAGTGACATGCTGACCCCTTTGCTGCAACTGCTGGGTAGTCTGGCCGATGTGGCTTTCGTGTTTGAAAAGGCGCTGATCTCCCCTAGCCTTCAGTGGAAGCCGAGTATCATCACTTAAACAAAGATTTCATGTGCTCTCTACAATTTATTCTCTGAAATAAAAAAAAGAAAACGATAGAATCCCTGGTTCGCTTTATTCATGAAGTAATCCCGCTCAACTTGTTTCATCAATCACTTGTGTCGAGCATTCGTAAGACAGTTTGACGACAAATCAATTGTAGCAATTTCATTGGTTAATATTGT
>JAIKVE010001079.1:0-13849 GCA_024679115.1 Phytophthora pistaciae
CCCGAGCCGCCGCTGGACGGCCGCGGCAGCAGCGCCGACGAGTATGCCTCCGCCTTGAACACCATGCCGTACGTGCCCTCGCCGATCTTGCCCAGGATGCGGTACTTGTCCGTCAGGCTCTCGGGCCGCCGCAGCGCCGAGCGACGCATGCTGGCGTCGGGGATAGTTAAACCTGTATGTGCCTGCTTCGTTTGGTGTTATGCTGTATGGTAGTGCTGCGACAGTGGTGTGGCGGACGTGAATTTTTGTGCCGCCACGTTGAACACCACAAAGAAACGGGCTAGGTGCTTTATTTCTCTAATTTTCTAAAATATGCGTACTGTACAGGTACACGGGAGTGTGGGTTCAGCACAACATCAATGTATTTGTATTGAAACGCGAATGAAAACACAACTGCAACATCTTTATTTCTCTACGTATAAACTCTCGCAGTGTTTCCCGCGAATCTCTCAAAAATAATCGACGCTTCACGCGTCACCATACTCAACTCAAGTCACTTGCAGCGCCGCATTCAACAACAAGCGACCCCAAGCGCAAGACTAAAAAACTCACTCTACCTAGCGTAGCTCTTCGAACGACGCCAGCTATGAAGTACCTGGAGGAGCCGCAGCTGTCGTGGCTCAACTCGGTGCTGGGCAACTACGAGGCGGGCGACCGCGTGCTCACCGGCAAGATCGAGACGTACTCGTGCAAGAAGGCGGGCAGCGACAAGCGCCTGGCCAAGTCTCTCGAGCTCTTCTACCAGCAGGAGATCGAGGCCGCGGACGCCGAGCTGCTGGGCTCGTCCCCGCTGGGGCCCATCGCCGCGCCGGCCACGCGCAAGCTGCTGATCAACCTCATCTCGACCATGAACGCCAGCTTCCCGGACTACGACTTCAGCGCCGCGCGGCCCGAGCAGTTCAGGAAGGAGCCCGACTTCCGGATAGCGCTGCAGCGCATCAACCACGACCTGGCCGAGCTGCTCGAGAGCGAGGGCGCCGGCTTCGTGGAGAAGATGTGGGAGGGCATCGCCGAGGCCATCAAGCTCGACGAGTGCGACGTGTACAGCTACATCCCCGACATGGACTCGGACCCGTTCTCGGACGGCAACCTGTACGTGGCAATTTTTTATTTATGGGGTTATTTTATGGGTCTGATTTTTTACTTTTTTTATTTGTAGGTGGTCGTTCAACTACTTTTTCTACAACAAGGTGCAGAAGAAGGTGTTGTACTTTACGTGCCTCTGCAAGGGGTGAGTTGCTGCAAGGAGGTCGACAAGGAGAGAGATAATTATTAGGAGCTGACACTTGTTTTTTTATTATTTGTTGTTATTGTTGTCGTCAGGCTGACGTATGACAGCGACATGGACGACGAGACGATGGACGAACCCGCCGACATGGATGACGACGCAGAAGACGCCATGGAGGACTACTTCGGCATGTCCCCGGACTGGTACGACGGGCTGTGGTGGAGCTGGCAATGGCAGAAATGCAGTGAGACTGACTCTTTTTTATTTTATTTGTTGTAGGGAGGACGGCGCGTAAGTGTGAGCGCCACACTGTGAACATCCGACGACTGGGTGTAGCTCCATCCGTGTCCACCATTCCCTCTCACTGCAGCGCGCCATTTCTGCAGGACTGGGTGGAGGCTTGAGGCGACGTTTCCGTCGCGTTCAAGCCTTCCCTCGTCCTCCAATTTCGTCGTGCGGTATCGCTTTCTCTCTCTCATTTCCTCAGAGCGGTTTGAAGGCAGCCACGTCCGCCCACCAGGCTGGACAAGCAGTCGGAGGGAGCGACGCGGGTCGGTCGTGCTCCGCAGCTGCTGCTGCACTTCAATGCTCTACTGTATTATCAGTTAATGTATGCTTCAAACTTTGCGCTGCATACTGTATCCGCGTAGTTAGTTAGTTTGCTAGCAAGTTGTATCATTCAGCGGTATGGCAGAGGCTCGCGGACCGACAGGGTGTTGGGCACCCCGGCGATGCCACCAACCACGTTCGTTTCGCGCTTGACCACCTGAAATTTTCGCGCAGACGTTCCAGCGGAGCTGCCCGGCCTCGAAGACGGCGTGTTCGACCCAGAAGTAGGAGCATTCGGACATGGCAGGAGTGGCGGCGGCTGGGACCCAGAACCAGCTTCAATTTGAGCGCGGAGCAGCGAGGCTCGTGGGGAGAAGGACGCCTTTGGACGTCTGGGTGTCGATGATCGATCTGGAGGAGCAGCGACGCAGCCAAGAGGTCTCGAGGGCGTGCGAGGTGATGCAGACTGCGTCCTGCGCGGGGTGGACGGCAGCAAGTGATCTCTTCGGCTAAATGGGTCGTCTCCGCGTGGTGTTCTCGGTGTCAGAGGGTCGTCAATCAGAGGCAGGCCGTCGTGTGGCTGGATCGAAGTTGAAGACTCGTGCTGGCGCAGTTGAGTGAGCTGCTGGGCGATAGCTGCTTTCTCTCGGATCTCGCGTGTGACCTGCTGCTGCAATCGACGTATCTCGTTCTGGTAATGGCGAGTGGTGTTCAGGTATTGGGCGTCAAGACGCTGGCGCTCCTGCTTGTGCGCTCCGTCGACAGTACTCGTAGCTGTGGGAGGACGAGTAGCGTTGCTATCTGTGACGCTGTCGGTATCGTCCACCTGGACGCGCGTGTTGGTGACAATCACGGGTGGAGTATCATCGTCCGACCCTGAGCCTATGGCTCCTGGCGGCAGTGCTCGGGTGTACGTTGCCGACAGCGCGCGGACTCTGGCTTCTCGTCTCCTCTGGGCTGTGGCTTCCATTTGCTTCTGGGCCGTCGTCCACTTCACTTGGAAGTACGTCTTCTCCTGCGACAGCTTACTCAGACTCCCCTCGAGCTGCTTCACGTACGTCTGCAGCTTTTCCACCTCGTTGCGCTGGAGAGCTTCGGCCGTGGCGAATCGCTGGGTAAGTAGGAGTTCGCGCTCCCGAGCGGCGCTCTGAGTCTGTTGCTGCATGTCCCCCAGCGCGTGGACCTTCAATAGCGCTTGCTTCATGGCGGCGTTCTCGCTCTTGATCCTCACCACGTCTTGTTGTCCGCGCAGTAGTGTTGCCACCGAGGTTTTGGTCGCCGAAGGGATGGAGCCGGAGTAGTCCAGGAGCTGGTCGACGAACTGCGAGTGGGCGCCTTGGATCACGGTCTGCAGCTCGCGCTGCATGGTCGTGCGGTACTCGGCGAACTTCTGCTGCTTGTTGAGGAGCTCGGCGTGCATCACGCGCAGCTTTTCGTCGTATTCGGCGTTGAGATCGCAGCGCAGAGTCTGCTGGTCGAGCTCCCTGCGCGCCTCCAGCACCCCAAGCTGCTTCCGCAGAGCCTCCACTTCGAAGTACAAGTGGAACGCGTGGTCTACAGCGAAAGCCTCGCGCCGAATTCTCTCTTCAGCTCTGGCTTTGATCCATTGCCTTTCGATCTTCTGACACTCAAGTGTTACGGTCTGGAATTGGTCACGAAGCTGCTGCATGGACGCGTTTTGAAGATCAACGAGCTGCTGGCTGTGTTCGACACACTTGGCAGTGATGTCACGGAGAAACTGAGCCATTTCGGACGCTGGAACGATGAATACTGGGGAGTTTTCCCGCTTCTTCGGCTTGTTCACGGGTGATGTGGACTCTGGCTGCTGGGCTTTATCATCGGGAAGCCCGTCTTCGTGGAAGTATTTGTTTAATGCCAAGAGTGACGAAGCTGCGGTTGAGTAAGACACTTCTGCTCCTGCTTGTGGACATTTTGGAGGCTTTCGAGCGGTGGCGCTGGACAAGCGCTGGTGTTCGCGGTGTGTCTTTCGATGCAGCATGAACTTCTTGTACTGCTCTTCCAGCTCATTCATGTCGGCGTTCACCCACGTCAGCTCCACGGAGATCTCGAGGTAGCTGAGCTGGTCTCCGATGCTGCTTGGCGGCGGCAGGACGAGCACGCCCGTGTTGCAGAACTGCACGAGCGCGGTGGCGGACCCCATGTGCAGACTGCGCAGCGCGAAGGACAAGTCTTTCGGTGATGAAGTCTCCGTCGACGAGCCTGAGGACGAGGCGGTTCCCATGCCAAGATCGGTATTCCCAAGCAGGCGCTTCTTCATGTGCAGGTTCTTCCCACCGACAACTTGCGCTGTCGATCGACCGCTGGAAGCTTCGTCCGCCAGCACTGAATCCCAGACTGGGAGTTGGAACCGCTCCCACAGATCATCCAGCGCGACCAAAGCCTGATTTTCCGCAGCACATTGTGCAGTCAGAGAGCATGACGCGGCCTCCTCCTCCCGACGTAGAAGAGAGCGACAGTTCTCGTCGATGAAGACCCGATGCAGCTCGATCAACCGCGTGACCGCCGCAATGTACGCGCTATCTCGCGGCTCGTACTTGCCTATGGCATCCTTGAAAGATTGCCACTCGCGCTCACGCTCGCGGGGTCGAGCCTCGCCGAAGAAGGCCGTCTCGCCGGCTCGTACGAGGCGCCTCATGTTTGCTGCGTTGTATGGCGGCGCGTGAATGGCCGTTGCTGCTTCCTCCAATATCGACTGGAATGCGACCAGGTGCTGTCGACGCCTTCGAACGCGAATGCCAGCGTTCTTCTGGTACGTCTGCAGCAACGCGTAGTTGGTCGTACAGCGCAGCATGCGTACCGAATGACCGTTCGCCTCCTGGATCGCAGCGCACATTTCCTGCCGCATGAGCGAGGCGTAGTGCTGACTTTTCAAGTGTTCCGGGTGAGTGTCGAACAGGTCCCCAATGGTAATGGCGGCTTCAGGACTGAGTCTGCTTGTGATGTTATCGAGTAGATGGCGGACTTCATAATGGAACTGCGTCTGCCAGCGTTCAAGGCGTCCAAGACCAGTGTGCACACCGCCAGGAGCGCTACCGGAGCTCGACTCAATGGGGACGTAACGCAGGCTACCACCTGATGAAGTGTATCGGCTCGTAGCGAAGCATCGGACCCGTAACAAGTCTAAAGTGCAGCTGAATTGGCTGAAAATGGACAGCAGCACGCGCAGAGTTTCCTCGCGGTGCTCCTGAAGTCGTGCAGCGTGAGCGCTGGCAGCTCCGCCCGTTGAATCTCGTCGGGATCTCTCGTAACTCACTGCGAATGTTTGGAGTAAGCAGCGGAATGTCGGGATCGTTTGCAGCAGCGTTTGGACGTCCAGACTGGACTCCTCCGTGGAACGATTAGTTGTGCCGAACTTCCGCTTCGCGCGTTGTGTTGCTGCTGGAGGCGAGACACTTAAAGCTGGAGGAGTGAGCAGTAATTGCTCCACCTTTGGGCGCTCGTGGATCTGGAGGTCCTCTTTCAGTTGGTGCAGCTTGACAAGTAGCCACTTGGTCAAGCCGGACGGCTGGTCGTCGTCGCTTGAGCTGTCTCTGTCGGTGGCTGCTGAGCGCGTGATGAAGGCGCATCTACCGCGTGCTGCTGGACTGAGCTGCTGCATGAGTCTCTTCTCGTTCCGAAGCCGTTGGAGGTGGTTATTCAAAGCGAAGAGGAGGCTCGGGTGGTGCATCTCGTCTTCGAGGCACTGGCCGCATGCAGCCATGTCAACCTCCAGATGACTTCCAGGCCGCAGCGACGCGAACGCAGCGTTCAACCCGGCGCTAGTTTGGTTCGGAGCAGTGGTGAAGCGCTCTTGCAGCTGCTGCTTGAGGCTTTCCAGTCGTTTCCAGTACGGGAAGCAGCTCGTCCGCATCTCGTCCGTCATCTTGTCGGAGATTTCTTTGGCGTATTTCGTGCGGACGGTGTTGATGTCCATCGCTAGTGTCGAGTTTTCGTCGGACGAGGAAGAAGAGTCTGGGGCTAGCGAGTTGGCCAGACACACGTACGGATACGACGCCGCAAACTCGTACACGTCAGCGCCCACGGCGTCTTGGTAGCTCACGATCACCGTCATGTACGACACGTACTGCTCCTGGAGTGACAACAGCGAAGTCCTCCACGTTTCCGAATGCTTCGCTTGTGTAGCGATGTCGTCGCTGTCGTCGGTGCGGGTCTGCAGCGCGCTGAGCTGCGCTTGAAGCCACTCGGAGATGGATTTACTGTCGCCATTACGCAGAGCGGCGAGCTTTGAAGTCGTCGCAGCGTGGAACATGGGCGTCTCTAGTTCTAGTGCGATGGGCTGGAGAGATTTGGTGCGGTCGCAGTCGCCAAAGTCGAAGAAGAACGGGAGGTGTCGTGCTTGCTCGCCTCCGATTACCGTATCGAACGCTGCGATTTGCTTGACAAAGCCGAATTGGAAGTTGTGGACGCGCTCAAGCAGATGAGCCTCGTTGACGCTTTGTGTGAGTTGTTGACGCCAATCGTCCAGCTCGATAGCCTTAGCGAGACACTCAATGAGCGGACGTGACGCACTTGGTTGCTCGTGGATTGTTCTGCACACATCGGACAACAGCTGAGGGGGGAGGGCGAGTTGCCATCCACTTCCGAGTAACAAGTCTCCCGCAGTTCGCTCCAGACAGTTTATGAGCCTCCCAGGGAGCTCCAACTTGATGATCAGCGACCAGATGACCAGTGTGTGCTCCAGAAGAACGTGCTGGAGAGAGTGGAAGTCGCCGATGGAGGTGCCAGTGAACCATTTCTCGTCGGTTTGACGCACCAGCTCCTCCTGCTGGGCGTAGAGCTGCACCAACGCTCGAGAGCCCAAGATCTGGCGACAAACCCACTGCCGTTTGTCGTCTTCTTCGTTGCTCTCGTCACTGAAGGCGAACTCTTTGAGCGCGCACCATTCCAAGCGCTGGAAGTGTTGAGCCATTTGCTGTATGAGTGAAGCCTGGAGCTCAAGCAGGAGCGTCTCCGCCGCGTAGCTCTCGAAGAAGTACGCGTGCGAGAAGTCGATAAGCGGCCGTCGTTGCAGCAGCGGGGACAGGATAGCGGTGAATGGCTCGGGTTCATCTTCTGGCGGTGTCAGGTTAAGCTCGCTAAAGTCTCGAGATCTTGGAGCAAAGTCAAGGCCAAAGTTTAGGAGCCTCTCCACCAACTGCACCTTGGTCTGCTGGAACGCCACCTCGCAGTCGTAGATGTCTCGAAGCACCTGCAGCCGATCGATGGTCGTCACGATGCTGTCCGAGTCCTGGTCGGTCCCATTGTTGCGTCTACGTGGAGATGTGGGGAGGCTGTCATACTCCTGCTTGAAGATGAAGATACTCGCTATCCGCAGCATCTGGAGCTCCAACACTTCCAAGTCGCGCCGTGCTGCCGCAAAGATGAACTCTTGGGGTCCGCTGTTGTTATTAGCGTCGTCTTCGTCGTCGAGATCTTCTTTTCCGCTATCCGGTACGCGCATAACGACGTAGTCTCCAGACTTCTCACACTTCGTTACCATCCAGGGGCTTATCCTGTCAGATCCAGCAGCAAACCTGGATGATGTCGGTACCGGAGATACAGCATTGCTGGGTGCACTGGTTTGGCAGAGCTGGACGAAGTGGAGATAGTTCAACAGGCGTAACAAGCTCAGCCGCTTGGTTCGACATGAAGATACACGCAGCACATAGAGAGAATAGAGCGCGTCGGGATTCCACGTATGCGGCGGACCAGCTTTAGGCTTAGCGCCTTCTACTTCATCATCATCGTCTGATGGTTCGTCCTGGCTTTCAAAGGTGCCGACATTCCCGGTGGCAGCAGACTCGGACCTAGTCACGTCCACTTTGGCGCGCTTCATGTGCGCTCTGGAGAGCGCCTCAAGTCTCACGCGCAGATACCCGACGTCGTCAAGACTGAGCAGCTCCCACTCGTTCGCCAAGAGCGAGTCGATCTTGTGGTCGTTGCGCAGCGCGATCAAGGTCTCCTCGATACCTCCCGCACTCGGCTCGCAGTTGCGGAGATAGCCACGTTGAATGAGCTCCCACCGAGAATTGCGGGTGTACGCGTGCACTACCGACTCCAAATCCACCTCCAAAGTCGCATCCAAGTTGATGGAAATATCAAGCGGGAACGCGCTCACTGCTGACGCTAAACACCCGTCTGCACCTTGTCTAAGGGCCTGGAATTCCTCCGCGCTGGTCTTCGAGTCAAAATTTGCTTCAGAAATGGATAAACAGCACTTTAGCGCCAAGTTTTTCAGCTCCGCCAGGAAGTGAGACGTCGCCATCATGAAGAGCGGACAGTGGATATGGTCTTTGCTGTTGTGGTACGCTGCTGTAGATGCGCTCGGGTGTGGCGTGTTCTTGACTTTCTGCTGGTGGATTAGCGCCAGCATGCGCTGTCGGAGGTGGAAGCGGTGGCTAACGGGCAGCCACTTGAGACGAGCGCAGAATCGCTCCAGCGCCACGGCCTGCTGGTGCTTCAAGTAGTTGAACTGCAGCAGTTTGTTCATATCGTCCACAGTCACAATGGAGTCAGGAAGCGAAGAAGACGCGGAGTCCAACGCGTGGAGCAGTCGGTGGTGCGTCTCCAGTGCATGAGCTCGGTGCTTGACCAGAACGGGCGACAACTTCCTGCTTGTCCGTCGTGGCTGGGTCTGGTCAACCGTCAGCTGTGATCGCTTCAGAGCGCAGTGACAAGTGGCCGCCACCTGCTGATTCAACGCCAACAGCTTCGACACGAGCGTCTGCAGCCACTGCGGCTGCCTCGCCACTTGCTGCTCTGGTGGTGGAGGCTCATGTGTCTCACTGCTTGCAGCTTTGAGGGAAGAGTGCTCGTATCCATAGTGCCCAAGGACGGTCTTCCACTGTTCGTCTCGACGGCTGTGCCGCTCTCGCAGTAGGACGAGTCCGCCTTGAGTCTTCAGTAGTAAGTCCTCCAGATCCCTCTCGCCTGAACCTGCAGTCGCTCCAGTCACACGCTGCTGCTTGATCTTCATGGCGTATCCGAGGAACGATTTCCATTCCACCGAGAAATTCTATCACAATATTGAAAATAAGGCTTAGCTTAACGAGTCCTTGTTGCAAAAACAACATATTAGAGCTGGGTTTGTACCTGAGCTGTTCGTTGCAGTCGGTCATTCGCTGCCTCCAGCTCGGCCTGCCTGCGGGAAATGACTGTCGGTTCGGGCTTCTCATCCTCCAGCTTGGTCTTGGGCCGCTCTTGCTGAAGAGACTGCGACTGCAGCTGCTCGCCCAGAACCTCCATGCTTCAGCAAAGCGCCAAGCAAAGCGCCAACGTGTGTCGACATGGAGACGAAGAAGAGGAAGAAACGGCCTCGGATTGCAAGAATAGCAGAGCAATATCCGCCAGACACGAACACTACAACAACAACAACAAGTAAATAATTACCTAGCACGACGTGACTACAGGGTCAAGAACCTACGGCTGCTGTGCGCAGTTGTAAAAGCAGCTACGATTAGTAAAAAGAATATCATGTCGAGACTAATGCTTGACTTGTTGATGGCAAGTCAATCGGACAAGTACCCGCGACCTGACATCCCCCACTTCAAGTTACATGTAGAGATCCCGCTACAATGTTAAAAGGGATCTCTACAAAGCCACCTGGTTGCGGCCTCCACGTGACGCTCAAGTTCTCGAGAAGATCCAGTTTCGTACGCGACGTCGTCTCTCCAAAGTCGGTGCCCGAGCCCGCCAAATTGATTCGAAACCTCTTGACAACGACCACAGCATTGCACACAGTTGTGGAGTGGGAAAGCCGAAAGCATATGCGAGCGCCAGCTTTTCATACGGTACGGAAGCCCGTCTTTAGCGTGGCCAAATGAATCATTTGGCCACGCTAAAGACGGGCTTCCAGACATCATTTGAAATGATGTCTGGGTGGGTCGGCCCCGCCCTTTTACGAAGCTGCTGTGGCGTTGCAGATGTAGCGAGTGAGTGTGTGCTTCTCCGCGCCGCCCAATCGACACGCACTTGGCACCGCGCGTTGATCTGCGTCGCTCATTAGCGGATTTGCCCTCTAGCCCCACCAGTGCACAGTGCCAAGTACAGTGATAATCGAAGTTAACAGCAAGGCCCTCAACTATGACGAGTCGCAACGCTCTTCCACTCAGCACGCTCTTCTTCATCCGCGATAAGAGCACGACGGAGCAGGAGCCGGCAATGTCTACGGACGCGAGAGGCGCCACCACCACGACAAGCAGCACTGCGAGTACACGTATAAGGGGTGCGAAGCGACTTGACCCTGCGCAGAGGAAGGTGATGGCGCTCAAGCTCAAGGGCAAGATCCCCGTCAAGAAGGCTGGGAAGCAAGCCTCAACGGAGATCGTGACCAAGGACAAGTCGAATGTGGTCTGGCGGCAGTTTATGATTTCAAGAGCAGCGATGCTCACAAACCAGCGCTAGGAACGGATCAATGAAGCAGTCACCGCCGGACTCTAGGGAATATACTAACACAAATAATAAAACGACGGAAGCCAGGCACCGTAAGGCTAAGGAATAACGCATCAGAGCGTCCAAAGCGGGCACCGCAACAGTGAAGAAGGGCTTCGAGCTACTCGAGAACGGCTGAAGGCTACGGTCTATCCCACAAAATCGTTTCTGCTGCTACACTAGCTGCCCAGGCTTCCGTCGGGGCAATGAAGGAGTGCTGGGCCGTGTCCAAAGTCCTGTAGTGGCCTACTAAGGGTTCATGCAGTTACGCAAAGTGAAGTTACGCAGTTGTACTGTACCCCGTCCGGCTGAAAGAGAATGCTTTAGGGAGTCCTTCACCACCCCAGCACTCTCCGTTGCGGTTGATGCTATTACCGGCAGGCATCCAAATAGAGCCATGAAGTGGCTTCGGCAAGGTTCAAGCGAGAGCTACGTCTGGCAAGGGTCGCGTAGCTTCTTCCTATAAGAGAGCGTATCACCCAAATTTCATCACGGGCGACTTGGCAAAGAAGAGAGAAGAGAGAACGATCTCGACATGAACCTTCACTCGGGAGGATCGATGTGGTCATGGTATGTGGTATATTTTCAGTTTAATAATGACTCGATGCCTACGAGTGCGTGCTTTCCAGTCGAGCACTTATTCTACGTAGTGGATACGTAGTAGAAGTCATTAAGCTGGGTAGCAGCTAGAAATAGATAGATACAAGGAGAAGCGGATACGGCTTCACGGCAGTTCTGCCGCAGCGCGGTCTAGCGACGCCGGCCCATGTGCTCGAACGCGCGCGAACCGAGGAGCCGGCTCATGGTCGAGTGCTTCCTCTCGTTCACCGCAGCCTCTTGCTCAGGCGTCGGCGCTGCTGCCTTCGTGTTCTTGTCCGAGACTCTCGTTCACCGCAGCCTCTTGCTCAGGCGTCGGCGCTGCTGCCTTCGTGTTCTTGTCCGAGAAGAGCATCTTCATCTTCCGCGCGAGCTTCGCGGCCGACGAGTCGCGTCGTGGCCTCACGGCTGTGGTGGCCTTGGTGGGCTGGTTGTCGGTGCGGTCGGCGTTGGCGTGAGTCTTGTCGCTCAGGTACTTGAGGTTGCCGTGCGTGTTCATCGGCAGAGCAAAGCGTGTGTGGGCGTTCATCGTTGGCGCTGGGTGAGGCTTTGGTGCAGAGCTGCTTGAGGTCGCGATGCGGATTGGGAAGTGAGGGCTACCTATCGCCTGTGGCGGGCGGCGGATCGACGCGCAACGGAGCCGTCATTCCGCCATCGACAACGAAGAGAGAGATGAGGTGCAGTCAGCGCAGAGTAAATCGAAGGAAGCTGAAGCTGAAGCCCGCAGAGAATGCAAGACGTCGATTCCGTGCGGCTACGGGTACAGAAACGAAGTGCACAGATGGGGTAATCCGGCGGTGCAGCCAATGGCGCGGCGCCGACTCATCGTGCGGCGGCGCGATCGGGGGATCGCGTGAAAAGGGTGTCGGCATCTACGCGCAGTAGTCTCCACTGGAGTTGCGACTGGGGCGCTACAGTGTACGTCCAGGCATGTGAGCTCTCGTCCGCTTGCCAGCGTGCCAGTGGTCCGACACGCTTATCCTGTCTCGGCCAGCATAATCTGACGTGATTGGCATGACGTCTGCCTTGGCTCTGTCTATCCTGTCCTTTTGAGATGGGCCAGATGGATGTTGTGAATGATGGTCGTTCTCACTCACGGAAGAAGTTGATGGCACGGCGTCCTGGTAATCTACGACAGTAACCCCACGCTATCCAGCCACTAGCGCTAGCGCAAGAAAGAAAAGCTCGCTGCCTAGCAAAGGATGCGCTTGTTACGCTGCTGTTCCTGCCACGATCGACGCGTGCAATGAATGACTGGCGTGGAAGGAAGGGAAAAATTCAGAATAGCATGTTCATATTTACAGGTCACGCGAGGCGCTGCGGCCCACGCAGACAAAACCTAGTCAGTGGTCGAGGTGGTTGTGCTGCACCCTCTTCATCTAAACCCCGTGCGCACAAACGCCAGCGAGTCGACGTACTGCCGTCGCTGGGCCTCTTTCCTGCTCTCGCGCTGCTCGGAGGGGCTCGGCGCTTGCGTTCGGCTCTTGCTGCTCCCGAAGAGCTCTTTCATCTTGCGCGACAGCTTGGCACTCGTCGAGTCGCGCGGCTCCGAGGCGGTGACGACGTCAGTCTTGCTTGCGTCGCTGCTGGTCTTCTCGTGCAAGAACTTGAGCGTCGCTGGGGTGTTTAGCGGGAGCGCGTTGCGGGTGGCCATCAGGGAGGGGGTCATAGTTGTAGGTGGGCGAGGCGCTGTGGTCGCTTGGACTCCTGCTGGTGTAGGCGGCGAAATCGCAAATGAGCCTTGGAACTGACGAAGCTCATTTGCGATTTCGCCCGGACGTGCCACAATCACTCCGCTGCAACGGCACCTGCATTCTTGGAGGCGGTGCCGCAAGGAAGTCATAGACCAGGCAGCGCGCCGCCTGTGGGAACTCGCGTAGAACCCTCCGTCCGGTACAGTTCCTTGTCACTCAGGATGGTACACAGTCCGCAGCGTTCGTAATGCTGCGCCCGTTCGCTATCCTGCAAAGATCACCGTGAGGTAAGGGAGGCGAGACAATGCGACTGCAACATGCTGGACGCGCCCAACTGCTTACAGCAGCGTACGCAGTGCAACGTCAACGCCCGGCACCGCGCACACGCGCGACTTGAACCGCTCACAAATTCTCGTGGACGGTGTCGCCTACATCGACAGCTGCCTGCCCGTAGTGCCTCGTGCAATTGCTCAGCGATCTGCTCGATTGGTCACGGCCGGCTTCAGCGCAATCATTGCACAGAGGCCATGGAGCTACTTATGCTGTCTTTATCGATGCATCTTCATGGCGGAAGGTAGACTTCCCTCAGGCCTATCAGTCATTCAAAGTGTGCTCCTACAGTATACTTGGATACCAAATCTTGGTAAGTCTTTTGGTCCAGAATTTGTGCCGGGCAGCCAGACACCCACGCGCATTCCCAGCTGACTGCCCAAGAGTGTTGGTGCGTGCCACTACAGACACAGCCCATCCTATGGATATATGGATACTGTTGTCGTGCTGTACCTGCATCGGACTTCGAGTCGGAGCTCTTTGGCTGGCACCCCCCTGTGCTGCGAAGCTCGTCTCTTCGCCCTGCGTGCCCGCCGTTCACTTCTTACCTTCATGGGCTCATTTTGCAAACTCCTTCGTTGTGCACACAAGCTCGCCATGGACTCCACCAACGACCTTCCTGCTACGACTCCAGCGACTGCTGTCAAGACTGGGCTCTCGATCCAGCCAGCAACCGAAGCGCGCACGAGCACGTTTCACGCAAAATTCGCCCAGAAAGCGGGGGCACCTGCCAACCAAGACGACAACGAGACGTTGGACGACGCGAGGAAGAGCGCGCTCGAGAAGCAGTTCATCGCGTCCCAAACTATCACTGGTCTAGGCCGCCCACTTGCGTTTCGCCGTTGAACAGTAGATAGACCATTAAGGTATCGCGCTTGATCTACTGTAGGCTACAGTAGGTTGGATAATAAGCTACAGCTTTTAAAAGGCCACGAGGAAGTCGAGTTAATGAGTTTTGCGTACTAGTTTCATTAACACATGAATACTTCTCGTCCTGGGGAAACTGCCCCCAGCTTTGTTG
>JAIKVE010001080.1:0-13841 GCA_024679115.1 Phytophthora pistaciae
GCGAACCGCTTGTACGGCTGGCCGTTGCGGTCCACCAGGAACTTGGTGAAGTTCCACTTCACAAAGTCACCGAACGAGCCCGGCAGCTTCGTCTTCAAGTACGTGAACACCGGACGAGCCGTCGCGCCGTTCACGTCGTGCTTCTCGAAGAACGGGAACGTCACGTTGTACTGCTTCACGAACTCCATGATCTCCTCGTGGGTGCCCGGCTCCTGGCCCGCGAACTGGTTGCACGGGAACGCCAGCACCTCCAGACCCTCGTCCTTGTACTTGGCGTACAGCTCCTGCAGCTCCGGGTAGTTCGTGGGCGTCAGGCCGCACTTGCTCGACACGTTCACGGCCAGCACCACCTTGCCCTTGTACTTGGCCATGGACACCTCGTTGCCGGCCATGTCGAAGTCCTTGAGCTCGTAGAACGACTTGATCTTGGCCGTGTCGGCCACGTTGAACACCTCGCGGTACTGCGCGCCGGCATTGATGAACGAGTTGAGCCACTCCTCCTGCTTCTCCTTGCTCTCGGCACCTCGCGGTACTGCGCGCCGGCATTGATGAACGAGTTGAGCCACTCCTCCTGCTTCTCCTTGCTCTCGGCGGCAAACACCTCCGTGGCCTTGGGGTTGGTCAGCTTAATAGCATGTTGCAACTCCTCACTAAACTCCACCGTGGCATCGGTCGCCACATCCAACTCATGGCGGGGGCTGAAGGCCACGTCGGAGTCAAACACGTACACACTTTTGTCATGGCTATTGGCCACAACGTAGATGGGTGCCTGGCCGCCAAACACCTTCGCGAGAAGTCCCTCCTTCTTGCGGTGCAACACGCCAGCTTGGATCGCCGCTTCCTTGACGCTCCAGACCGATTTCACTTCATCAGGGGCGAGTCCCTTGCCAACTCCAATGAACTCCGAGCTTTTACTCTCAAAATCGTAGTTCTGGAGCAGCTTCGAGTCCGTTTTAGGCGTCAAGAAGCCGCTCTGGACCAGGCCGTCGGCCACTTGAGCTGCAGTAGCTTCTGTAGGCTCTTGCTCTAATTTCTGGTTGATGGCACGCAGCAGGGCGTCGCCGGAGACTTTAGGGAAGCCGTCTGTGGCCACGAAGAGCTGCTTCTTGACCTCCGGAGAAAGCAGATGGCGCTGCACGAGATCCATGTCGCCTTGCAACTTGGTGGAAAGCGCCTGGAAGTGGCGCCACAGGTCGAAGACGCGTCCTTGGAGGGCCTCGGACATGGTCGATGAAGAGGTCAGAAAATGATGAGCGGTAATTGGCTGCGTTATGGTTTTAATTTCGAGTTGAAGTGAGCTAATTTCGGATATGGCTACAAATTGATGTTAATTTCGGATTAAACATGTATTGATCGGTGAAGAATGGCTACATATCCATACGCATGATCATTTTTTTGACTTGGCCGTTTCCCTGGAACGAGCTCTCAGTTTGCTTCAACTCGTACGCCTGTCAAGATCTCGCTTCTTGTTGATTGCGAGCTGCTACGCGTGAGACCAAAATGGCGATACTTGTGATGTCGTGGATACCGGGTCTGAAGAGATAGTCGGTGTGCAAGACTAACGTGGCGCAGGTGAACTCCTACGTGGTGGTGACTGAATGGATTCAATGAATGAGTGGAGCCACTTTATAGGGTGCTTCATAGCTTGCCCGGCCGACACGAAGAGGACCTCATGTTGTGCCGGGGCTTTTTGGTGCAGGAGACGCGTTACTGGAACGTTTCTTACTAACACATCGCTTCCGTGCTTTGATGGACTGGCAAGAGCTTGATTCTCGTGACTCGTTGGCCGACGGCGCTCGCATCTGGCACAACCGCCACGGCCAGCATCGAGCGGGCCACGGAAGGACTGCTGGTCATTGGGGGTTGCATGCAAGACGTCCCTCCCCTCTCACACTACAATTTCATCTGTCCCGCAAAACTCAACTCAACTCTACTCTACTCAACCCGACGGCGATGGCTCCCAGCTTACTGCAACACGATGCTGGCTTTTCGATCATGCCACGAAACCCGAAAAAGAAAATGTGCCAAACGTATAAAGGTAAGAAGACTATCGGCTATAGTACACTTCAACAATCTCATTTGGTCTAACGAACACGTTCACACTTTTGTTGCACTGTAGTGATCGTTCTTGGGGATAGCGACGTGGGCAAGTCGAGCTTACTACGTCAGCTGACGAATTTCGAGCCTCTATCGCCCGCGGATAGTGTTCCAAGCGACTACCTGTCCAAGATGGCAATCGTCGAGGGGGCTCCTGCTCCCGTGAAAGTGCAGCTGTGGGATACTGCGGGCCAGGAGAAATTCGGAGCTGCTCGGCTGCCGAGTTCGTACTTCCGTCACGCGAACGCCGCAATCGTAGTCTACGACGTGACTAACCGGCTCAGCTTCGCAGCGGTGCTGCGATGGGTGATGCAGATCCAGGCCTACAGAAGTACCGCTGTGGCAGACTCGCTGTTCTCAATCGTTCTTGTGGGAAGCAAGAGCGATGCAGCGTGCGGATCTCGACAAGTGGAGGAAGAGGAAGGACGCCAAGTCTCTCGGATTATTGGGGCTTCCTGCTTCTTCGAGTGCTCGTCAAGAGATGGTATAAACACCCAGGAGTGCTTCAATGCAGTCGCTACCCTGCTAGTAAACGGAGCATCATGGTCTCTTCCATGCGGGCCACCACCTTCCACGACTTTGGCGGCGACCGACCTCCTTAAATCACCAAGTTCCGCGGCGAAGACACGTGGCCTGCTCAAGGACGCAGCGCCTCTTGACGTTGTCACCCCGACGCTGAGTACTACTGCCGCTCTCAGCCCAACTTTGCGGGTTCTATCCGCCAAGTCAGGGCCACCCGCGATGGGGACGTCGCACCTCGGGGCACTCGCAGTGTGATCTCCGTGCCTATGATTCTCTTGTGGCTCGATGACGACGCTGTGCTTTGCTGGGCTGAGGCACTCGGCATCCAGTAACCAAGGCCGATTCTTGTGTGTTCATGGGTTGTTTAAAGCAAGCAGACCATTGTTTTTGCTTACGTTAGGAGCAACTGCTGCTCAATTCACGCTAAAGGGTTAATAAACTACTACTAGTAGTAAGAAAGAGGTGTTGGCTGCAACACTGCAGCCGCCAAAAAGTAGGATCGGTCGACACGATGTCGATCTTGCGTCTGCTTGTATCCGATGAAGCTCATGTTGTCACCGCCATGGTCGAACCTGCAGTCGGTTCCTCCACTTAAGCCACGATCTTGGGACCGATCACCGGCACGTAGCTCAGCACCGAGTAGGTCACGCTCTTGACCGTGCCGTAGGTCGACGACGAAGCGTGCACCACCTGCGTCTTGGTGTAGTCAGCCACGCTGGCCACCGTGTTGTAGACGGCCGACGAAGCGGACGAGACCTTCTCGGTGGTAAAGTCCTTGGCCTTGCCGGCCACTTCAACGGCATCGTCCTTCTTCTTAAGGGCGTACTGCTGACCCGAGTACAACGTCGTGAGCACGGCGGAGATGCCGGCGTCCGCCTTGTTGTCCAGGGCGTTGAGACCGGGGCCCACCCAGGCCTCGTCAATGTCGAAGAGCGTCTTGCCGCTCACCTTGGTTAGAACCGTGTTGGCCGTGTTCTCGCCGAAGCGCGCGAACGGAGCCACGATGCGGAAGCTCGTGGTGTAGTCGTACACATTCTTGGTCGTGTCGTAGTAGTAGGACGCGCGCATGAACCAGGGGCGGTGCGTGTCCACGACGGCCAGGGCCGTGTCGCTGGGCTCCCAGTCCACGCGGAAGTAGAGCAGCACCGTGTTGGGCGCAGCCTTGGGGCCGAACGTGAACGTCATCTTGCGCTCCAGGTTGCTCTTGAGGAACTCGGTGAGCGGCTGCGCCGTGTCCACGAGCGCCTTCTTGCGCTTCTCCTGCAGCACCTCGATGGTGAGCGTGGCGTCGGCCGGCGCGCGCTTGACGTTGAGCTTGACGTGCTCGTCGATGGAGGCGTCGTGCTTCTTGAACTTGGTCGTGTGCTCGGCCTTGCCCACGGCGAAGCGCACGGCGTGCAGCTTCTGGGCGTGCTCCTCCTCCACAAAGGTGGCCTCGATGCGGTGCACCTTGATCTTGAGCGTGCCGGAGGTGGGCATGGCTTGAGTTTGAGTTGCTGGAAGAGTTCGATCGATCTGCGACGGAGACGGCGGATTCAGAAATGAGCGAGAAGGAGCAGTGAGTGCGCGCTTCCGTATCGTAAGAGAAGTCAGTGCGGTAGATACCAGCCAGGTTACACCGTGATGCGCACTCGCTGTATCGGACACTTGATGTCACCGAAAGGCCTGCACTTATAAATGGGTACATAGCGTTGCGGATTGAAAGCGGTGCTAAGTGTATGTATAGTTAATATGTTTCAGTTTTTATGTGGTTTCTGGAATTGAGATACCTTGGTATGTCGATGGGAGACGGTTATGAGGGGCTTGTTTGAAAGGCATGCGCTGTTTATCACCGAGGTGTCCATTTGACGCGCGGCCGCGGGAGTCTCACTGCTGGTGGCGGGAGCGCGAACATGACGCGCCGCGGGGCTACAGCGCGGTCTGCGCGGGCACCGGCATTGCATCGTCGACACCATTGCTGTCTGCTGTGAACAAGCTGCGCAGCCCCAGGGGCTTCGAGCAGTATCTCGTTCGAAGATTACGGCGAATAAAACGGGCATCTCACTTCAACTTCCGACCTGACCATCGTGTATTTCCTTACGTTGCCAGCAACGCGGCTCATTGCACGCCAAAGAAAAATAAAGAGAAAAGGTGCTGCAACATTGCAGGCGCCAAAAACATGGCCCGTCGTCCGTCAATCTTGGTTGCGTCTGTGGACCAACCCTAAAGTTGCTTCCTCCGCTTAGGCCATGAGCCTGCGGCCGATCACTGGCACGTAGCTCAGCACCGAGTAGGTTACGCTCTTGACCGTGCCGCAGGTCCGCGATGTCGCGTGCACCAACTGCGTCTTGGCGTACTTGACCACGTTGGCCACCGTGTTGTAGATGGCCGATGAACCGGACGACACCTTCTCGATGGTGGAATCTTTCGCTTTGGTGGCCACTTCGACCGCGTCGTTCTTCTTCTTGAGGGCATACTGCCGGGCCGCGGAGATGCCGGCGTCCGCCTTGTCGTCCAGGGCTAAAAGTCCTGGCCCGACCCAGTCCCCATCGATCTCGTAAAGCGACTTGCCGCTCACCTTCTCAACAATCGTGTCGACAACGCTCTCCCCGAAATGCGCGAACGGAGCAACAAGGCGGAAGCTCGTGGTGTAGTCGTACACGCGCTTGGTCGTGTCGTAGTAGTAGGACGCGCGCATGAACCAGGGGAGGTGCATGCTCACCACGGTATCGTTAGGCTCCCAGTTTACACGGAAGTAGAGTCGCACCACATTCGGCGCGGCCCTGGGGCCGAACGTGAACGTCATCCTGCGCTCCTGGTCGCTCTTGAGGAACTCGGTGAGCGGCTGCGCCGTGTCCACGAGCGCCTTCTTGCGCTTCTCCTGCAACACCTCGATGGTGAGCGTGGCGTCGGCCGGCGCGCGCTTGACGTTGAGTGTCAAGTGCTCATCAATGATGGCGTCGTGCTTCTTGAACTTGGTCGTGCAATCGGCCTTCCCCACGGTGAAGCGTAGCGCGTGCAGCTTCTGGGCGTGCTCCTCCTCCACAAAGGTGGCCTCGATGCGGTGCACCTTGATCTTGAGTGCCCCGGACAACGGCATGATGCTTATGCGGATCGGCGAATTCGAAAGTAAAGTGGAAATGGATGAGTGAATTCCTCGATAGACAGCAAGGGACACAGTCGTCCATTACCAGAAATTTCTGCTCAATTCACCGTCGGCTTCGCTCCTCCTAAAGTAGGTCACGCATTTCCGATGAAACCCGGTGAACACTTCAGTCAGTTAATCTGTCACTCGTTTTTCGATCAATCTACAGCAACAAGAACGAGAATCATTGCAATGGCCACATAAGTGAATCCGCGTGCTGCACCAATGGAGCAACAACTCGAGGCGGAAGAATTTCTGGACGGCGTGGACTACATCCTGCTACCGAGTGGAGATCGCATTCCCGCGATTCCAGGCAAGTATAAACTCACTACCCCGCCCGATTTGAACGAAGTCGCCGAAAAACGTTTTCTGCTGGAGTATGTGTCCCCCTTTCTTACCGTGCGCGAGTACCCCATGAGCGGCATCGGATCAGCGCAGCGAGGCGAAGTGACCAGACAATTCTCGATCTGGAAACGACGCAATCCAGAGATCGGAGGTGTCATGTTTTTCCACTCCACGGGCTACCATCTCACAACGAAGGCTGGGCGTGCATGGCTCGTTCCCGATGCTGCCTACATGGATGAATCCACCTTCGCTGGCATAATGACTGACAAGAAGCTGTCGAAGTTCCCGTATCCTCCGTGCGTCCCCGCTGTCGTTCTGCAACTCTTGACGGAGACGAACGGCCTGGAAGACTCGCAAGCGAAGGTGTCGGTGTTCATGGAAGCCGGGACTCGCGAGGGAGTCATTGTGGATGCTCGAAAGGGCTGCGTGTGGATCTACAGCCGAGATCAAGATGAGCCGCGGTGCGAGTCGCTGCGCCCGATCGCATTTGACTCGATGCCCGAGTTTACGTTGGATTGTGATGCGATCCGCAGTGCGGTGGCCCGAGCTGGTATGCTGTAAGTGAGTACTGCAATTTAGAATGGAAGGGGTGACTCGGTGTGAGGTGGTTCTACAGCACTGAAGTAGCTCGTTGAGTATCCCCCATTGAAAGAATATCATTTCTTGAATGCTATTCTTTCAAAATCGCATTTGTTACGTGCCTGGGGTGAAACAGTTCGTATTCACAGACCTACATGTATTGCAGCGATTTCGGACTATGCGTTTATGCGTGCAGGTGATACGTTGTTGACAACACCGGTTGCTTTGCTTTCGTTGAAGTTTTTTTTTTTTTTTTTTGGGGGGGGGGGGGGGGGGATTTGATATGTGTTGAGAGTTTCTCGATCTAGTCCTTGCTTGCACTAAGTTCGACCTCGGTTGTTTAGCGCAACTCCACAGCAGCCTAGCAAATGCTTCTCAGTTCACGCGAAAGGATAAAGAATGAGGTTAACTATAAGAAAGGTGTAGCTGCATTTGTAGTCACCATGTCAATTTTGGTTGCGTCTGCGTGTATACGTTGGCGATTCTGCTGTCGGTTCCTCACGCTTAGGCCATGATCTTGGGGCCGATCACCGGCACGTAGCTCAGCACCGAGTAGGTCGCGCTATTGACAGCGCCGTAAGTCGACGACGAAGCGTGCACCGCCTGCGTCTTGGTGTAGTCGGCCACGCTGGCCACCGTGTTGTAGACAGCTGACGAGGCCTTGATCACCGCTTCAACCGCGTCGTCCTTCTTCTTGAGCGCGTACTGCTGGCCCGAGTACAGCGTGGTAACCACCGCTGAGATGCCGGCATCCACCTTATTGTCCAGGGCTAGAAGGCCCGGGCTCACCCAGTCCCCATCGATGTCGTACAGCGACTTGCCGCTCACCTTGGTAAGCACCATATTGGCCATGTTCTCGCCGAAGCGCGCGAACGGGGCCACGATGCGGAAGCTCGTGGTGAAGTCGTACACATTCTTGGTCGTGTCGTAGTAGTAGGACGCACGCATGAACCACGGGCGGTGCGTCTCGACCGTGGACAGCGTCGTCTTGCTCAGGCGCCAGTCAGCGCTGTACGAGAGCAGCACCGTGCTAGGCGCGGCCTTAGCGCCGAACGTGAACACCATCTTGCGGCTTGCTTCGCTGTTCTCGTACTCGTCCAGCGGTCTTTGCGTGCTCACAAGCGGCTTCCAGCATTTATCCTGCAGCAGCTCGATGGTGAGCTGCGGGTTGGATGACGCATGCTTGACGTTGAGCGTCGCGTGCTCGTCGATGGGGACGTCGTGCTTGCGGAACTTGGTCACGTGCTGGTCCTTGCCCACGGCGAAGCGCACGGCCAGCTTCTTACCGGCCATCCACTCCTCGCCGAATGTGGCCTCGATGCCGTGCACTTTGATTCCCGTACGACGGCATGGTGCTAAGTAGTTGAAGAAGAGTGTTGCGAGTCTGGCGGCGAATTCAGAAATGATCCAGAGCGAGAAGTACGTTCACAATGACCAGCAACTCTTTCGATGGACAGCAAAGGACGACGATGGAGATTTCTCGCGCCATTCTTCTCTTACTACGGTTCTTGGAGTTTCCACGATGACCCACCGACGTAGTCGTGCTCTTTTGATCACCTTTTACCACAGCCGTATGCCCGAAGTGTATCGGGTCTCACGTGCTCTAACTGCTGCCGTGGCGCTTTCGACATGGCCACAGCAGCGGGCCCACCGAGCGCGTTTCCTCGTCGAGCCAAGGCTGTGGACTTTGCAGTTGGATCTGGTCCGGTTCCTAGGAGCTTGAGCAGGTTGCGGGTCTCTCGATTCACCAACGCGTCAAGGTCACTGTCATCTTGTAGGGCGGCGGCACCGAATGGTCTGAATGTCGGGGCCGTCACGCAATGTTCTTCACCAACGGAGCTGCTGCCGGAAGTTGGACGAGACGTGCTCCTGCAGCGCAGCAACTTCAGATTCATCTCCAGTTTGTCGGAGTTCATGATCACGCTTCGAAGACCTGGGCTCGCTGCGAGATGTCGGAGGGTCAACAGGATCTCGAGCACAACCACCAAACGCTTGGATGATATTGGCGACTGCCTCGCGTACATATCCAGTAGATTGATCAGTACAGACAGCAACACACTCTTTACACTACGCGAGGCTTCCAACAGCACCAGCAGTGCTGGACGCTCGCTCCACTGCCGAATGATACGTATGGCTTCGAACAGCACCTTTGCATCGGTGCTTTCGTTACGATAGTGGTCGATCACTCCACACATGACATTCAATAGGTCCTGCTCTCGTATAAGTTTGTCTGCCAGCGCGACTTGTACCTCGTCTCCGAGGGTATTGTACGGCAAGGCGAAGATGTGAGTGAGTATGGCAAGCAGCGAATGCATCACATCGGCGTGAGACTGCCACCGATCGATCACTGACGCGAACCACCACGTGCTTTCCGTCGGCGAGAACAAACTCTCCAGTGATTCAACAGGGTACTGACGCACCAGAAGCAGTACCATGGTAAGCCAGGAGCGAATTGCACCAACGTCCTTGTTGAAGACGGCAAAGCTCTTCAACATGCGCTTCGAGATCTTACGCGCCCACTTCGCACCTTCAGATGAACGTTCTCCGTCAAACAGCATCCGTTGTGTAGGCCGTGGAGAGGAGTATAGCGCCACTAGAACACGCAACGCAAGCACAACAAGTCCGTGTGCTCGTCTTCGTGGAGTTTGGACGAGTAGAAACCGATCCATGACGCCTAGCAAGTCCTCCAGTATCAGCAGCGGTCGAAGCTTAGTGACGTGGAACTCGTTGCTCGTGAAGAGAGACTCAGTTGCACGCAGCGACGCTTCTTGGACGCGGATGGACTCGGGGTGAGCTGACCGCATGCTGAATAACTCGTTCCACAGCTCGAGCTGCCCCGCTTGGCACTGGAAACGAATCGATGCTTGAGACGCAAGCGATATGACCCGACCCAGAGCCCATTGCACCTCTTCCTCACGCAAGTGCAAGCGCACCAATGCGCGCAACAACTGCACACTCTTCTGGGTCGCTAGCGTCGAGTCCACCGCAGCGTGAGCCTGCGGATGATCCGCTATAGCATTGTAAATGCAAGTCAGGTTCGTGTACACGCTCTGCGTATCGTCCGGCTTCGCTTCCAGTTCTCCAAGTGCATCGTTAATTTCGTGCTTGGCTGCTGCCAACCCCGCGGGGCTCATGAGCTTCGCTTGTTGCATCATCTTACACCTCTAGAAATCCCAGAAGTAGTGAACTTCGGCCGAAAATAGTGTCGAAACCAACTCGATGCTGGGACTTTGAGCATGTCCGTGACCCCGTCGTGACATCCAAGGAATGGCATCCACGGCAGTGGAGGAGACTCGAACTCCGCGTGTTGAGCTGTGTGACCGAGTTGAGCTGCTTCCAGGGAAACTTGACTTCGGTTTGGCTTCTTCGGCATCTTCAGGTGAAAAGATAGCCACGTCCAGACAAGCTGAGAGCTCCAAGAGCCCAACGGGAGGTGACTGCCGCCTTGATGACGAACTCGTCTGCATGGATGGCGAGTTAGTCTACGCCCGGTTCTTCGCAGACTTCGGGCCCTTGCACTTGTCGCGAACCGTGCGCTTCTGTCGCGACTTGGAATCGCGCTTGGACTTGAAAGACTCAGTGGGAACAAGTGGAAAGCGACTGGTGCTCTACTGCAGCGATCACCATCACAAGCGCGCGAATGCGATGACGCTGTTAGCCATCTTCTTGGTCTTGGCCCGAGGGTTCTCGCCTGAGCTTGCTGTGACTCGAGTGCTGAACGACGGCAAACTTCCGCCACCCTTCGGCTTTCGAGACGCTTCATGCGGAGTGTGCACGTTCTTCATCACGTTGCTGGACTGCGCTCGAGCGGTGTACAAGGCCGTATCGACGTCGCTTTGGAGCTACCAGAGCTTTAACATCGACGAGTACGACCACCTCGACCGCCTCGAGAACGGCGACGTCAACTGGGTCGTGCCTGGGAAGCTGATCGCCTTCAGCGGCCCGCAGCGTGAACGCATCGTCCTGGACGCCGAGTCCGGCGCCACCACATTGCTCGCTCGAGACTACGCTGCGCTCTTCCGGACTCTAGGAGTCACCTGCGTGATCCGCTTCAACGAGGCCACCACGTACGATCGGAAGGCCTTCATCCACGCAGGTCTGCGGCACATCGACCTACCGTTCCCTGATGGTAGCAACCCCAGCGACGACATCCTCTACAAGTTCATCCGCGTACGTCAACGAAAGCTTCTGACGTGTAGCGTCACGCTACTTTACTTACCTTCTTGTGTGCGTGTTGCCTTGCAGATCTGCGAGCGTGAGACTGGAGCTGTGGCTGTCCACTGCAAGGCCGGTCTTGGACGCACAGGAACCGCCATCGCTGCGTTCCTCATGAAGAACTACCGCTTCTCAGCCACGGAGGCCATCGCTTGGTGCCGGATCTGCCGGCCAGGGAGCATCGTCGGCCCGCAGCAGCACTTTCTCGCTGTCAAACAACCGGAACTCCACGCACTCCCCTCCATCTTCGAAGTAGTAGCTCAACCTGTCACCAAGCCTCCACCATCACAACAACGTCACTCGAAGAAGAGCTCCATGCCTACCAAACTCACTCGCCTACCACGCCACCACCCGCCGAGAGCACACGTGAGTTCCAGGTGAAAAAACAATTTATATTCATTGCTTTCTCGCTACGTGGACCCCGTTTCATAAAATTGTTTTGGTCCCTATCTGTCGGAATCGAGCCCGCGGTCATCTCTCTCTCCGTTCCCTCGCGGTCCAAGTACTCGCAATCAGAACTCCCCTCAAAACGTTGGGGGAGACGGCGTCATGCTTGGAGGTCCTCGCCCACGCAGCAACACATATTTAGCTTGATCGTGGCCTGCTGCGCCGCCCTCGTCGTCGTGCTCCCAATCCTCCCCACGGCCTGTGCGCCTCGCCGCACGCCGCTTATACTCCACTTGCTTGTCCCGTCACTTTGTTTTTTCTGCTTGGTTTTCCCTTGGTTTTTCTCCTCCGCATGCACTCGGACGCGAGCCGCGCTCAGCGCTCACTTGTTGGTTCCCGTTACCGGTGGGGTGACCTGCTGTCGGCTCCCCACCTCACGCCCGTATTTTGGGCCCGAGTATTGGTATATGCCTCGCAACAGAGTAGGTCACCCCGCGCACCGCTCCGTAGGTCGACGACGACGCGTGCACCACCTGGGAACTCGCGTAGTCTGCCACGCCGGTCACAGTGCCGTACACCGCTCCCGTTGCCGACGCCACCTTGTGCGTCGTGTAGTTGGCCGCTCCGACCACCGAGCTGCCCGTCTTGTGGGCCACGCTGGACACGGCGCGAACAGCCCTGTCCTTGGTCCTCACGGCCATTTGCTGGCCCTCGTAGAGCTTCGTGAAGGCCACCGAGATGGTCGCGTCCACCTTGTTGTCCACGGAGTCCAGCACCGGCACCACCAGCGACTGGTCCACGTCGTAGAGCGTCTTGCCCGAGACCGTGGCCAGCACCGTGTTCACCGTGGCTTCACCCAGACGGGCGAACGGCTTGACGACGCGGAAGCTGGTCGTGTAGTCGTACACGCTCTTGGTCGTCTCGTAATAGTACGACGCGCGCATGAACCAGGGGCGGTGCGTCTCGGCCGTGGCCAGGGTCTTGGTCGACGACTGCTTGGCCGGCGTCCAGTCGGCGCTGAAGACCAGGTGCATCGTGTTGGCCGCCGAGACGGGGCCGAACGTGAACGTCATCTTGCTGTCGTGTAAGCCCTCCATGAACTCCCTCAGGCTCCGCCTGGCGGACACCAGCGGCTTCGCCTGATCTTGCTGGAGCACTTCAATCGTGACTTCCTCAGACTCCGCCGTCGCCAGCACGTCGCTGTGGGTGGTAATCAAAGATGATTGCGCCGCAGTTACGAACACACCAGACATAACCGTTAGATAACTGGATCGGGCGGCACATATCATCCTCGGAGGAGGAAGAGGCGGGGAGACGTACTAGTGCAGGCTCTCGTTGATCTCGATGAGATTGTTGTGGCCGACGGGCGCGAACCGCGTGTCGTGCACGTTGTCGCCCACGGCCAGCCGTATGCCGAACCTGGCGTCGGGCCCTCCGCCCTGGGCCGACGAGGCCTCGAGGCGATTGACTGCAGCACGTCAAAGAAGAGAAGACAACGGTCAGCAGCTATCCCAAGTGATCGCCGGCAGTCTGCAGCTGGTAGTACGCACCCCTCACGGCCAGTGTCCCGGACACCGCCATCCTGATCCCCGTCGAGACTTCGCACTCGCTTGGCCAATTCGGAAATGAGCTTTGGCCTGTGGTCGCGCGGGCGCAGAGCGAAGCCATCATCCGGAGCGGAAAGTTCCGGCTGCCCTCCTTGTGCCCTCTCGCCCGCGATGGTGGGCGCAGCGTCTCTGTCCTGCTGCACTGGGCGATTGTATGCTGCGACACAGTGGACACCGCCAGAGTCAACGCTGGACTCGCTAACTGCCGCCTGCCTGCCTGCCTTCTTGCCGGCTCGCTGCAGCCAGGATAGCAGGCAGCAGGCACCGCTCCAGTTGCCGCAGAGAAGCCCCGAGGTGCTGTCTCAAGGGCATGCATAACGGCAAAGGGGGAATTTTGGCTGCCCGCCCGCCAGCAGCGGCGGCGGGCGGTCACGGCTGAAAAGTAGCCGAGCAGACGCCGCAAGGGCAAAGATCGGCGCCCCGGCTCCGCGCAAGTGACAGGAATTTTGACATGCAACTCTGACGTAGAGCGAGTCATTTTGCCAGTTGTCGAGGCGAGCACTACCGTTGTTAAGCAATATAGTAGGCGATACTAATTTATAGAGATACTAGATACATTTGTTCCCACAGGTCTTATACATACTATTCGCTTGACACCACATGAAAACAAGGTTAAAAGTAATAGGACATTTGTTTTCAGGGTCTACACATTGCTCGGAAAATACGGTACTACTCGCACTTAGCCGAGGCCCTGACTAAGCTTGAAGCCGTTGGCGGTTGAACGCCGAAAGATCGATGCGACGTCGGAATCTCTTCAGAGCCGCAGCGGCAGAGACACCGAGCTGCCGTTCAGGCCTGCTGAAAAACGCCGAGGCCTGCAATATTTGCTCGGCGTCTCCATTCTGGACGGCCGGGGGTGTCTACGACGAAGGCGGCAGCTTCAGTGTTCGCTCGCTACGATCAAGTACCGTAAATCACGGCGGTCATGTAACATGGAGTACCGTATTCCTCCGCTCCTAAGTAGT
>JAIKVE010001081.1:0-13841 GCA_024679115.1 Phytophthora pistaciae
AAGCGCCAGTTCGCGGCCGCGCAGATGCACAGCTGCTCGCACTGCGAGCGCCGCATGGGCGACTGCTGCCGCCGCGAGTGCGACGCGTGCTGCCAGGTCTTCTGCTCGCTCTGCTCGACGCTCAACTGCGACGAGCAGTTCGACCGCGTCTTCTGTCTGTCGTGCAACCAGGAGCAGGGAAGGGGGTAGAGCGGCTCAAAGACTGAGACTGGAGCGGAGCATGCCACCCAAGCAAGCAGGTTTTTAATTAGTAATTCTAAAGTGCACGTTGATAGCTGTATGGCAAAGGCTGCATCTGTAGCTATTGATTGCTGCTGTATTATAGGAGGGGGTCTAACTGAACATTCCTTCTCCTGGTGCGTCGTAGAGGAAGCTCCGGACCATCGCAAACGACGTGGCGGGCTGGTCGTGAGGAACCATCTACACACAGGGACAACAAGAACAGAGTTAGTATGGCGTGTGGATGGACAAAGTAGCTTGTTGGACGTACGTGGCCTGCGCCGTAGACTTTCATGAAGCTGAATCCGTGCGAGGTGCGCACGCGACCGATGGCTTGGCCCTGGAAGTGCACGTCATCGAAGTCAGCGGCCTTGAAGGCTGGTTGGTGTTCCCAGGCGAGCGCACGCGTCCACGAGTCTTGCGACATCCAGTTGACCACCGTGTCGGCGTCGCCGCCGTAGACCAACACGCGCACGCCGTGCTCAAGAACTCGAGCGGCATTGTACTCGCTTTCTTCCAGTCGGTCCAGTGCCTCCAATACGGAACCTGCTCCTGGTGTACACACTCTCCAGTTGTGAGCAGCTTCGTTGAAATAGGCCTTGGATGCTGCGGAATTCACGAAGTCTTGCAGTCGCGTGAAGCGATAGCAGAGTTGAAGTTCGTCGTCCTCGTGACATTCCCGACGGACATCGTAGCCGTTTCGACCGCGATTGAAGACCAACGACGCAGCCTTAGATGAGACCTCGTTGAATCGCTCCAGAGCCTCGGCGCAGTCTCCACCTGCAGACGAATGACGTAAATTGCCCCCTTTCCTGCAGTTCGCGATGGCCGATGAGAAGAGATCCGTTGAATGCTGGAGGTCTTCGTCGTCCGGACCAAGAAATTGGTATCCGTAGTTGAAGGATTTCAAGAACGGGATCGCCGACTCGACCCAAGCTGAGGTCGACACCACACCGTTGCCGATCGCGATGCCTTTCAACGTGGGGAGCGAGCTGTCATCGTCGAGAAGTCTAGCGGCCAAATCGGGTACGTAGTGTCCAGCATAGCTCTCACCGAATACGTAGAAGGCTTGAGACTTGAGCTTTGGGTGTTGTACGTAGAATTGCTGCAGGAACCCTCGCATGCGGTCCGCTGCGCCCCCGAGTGACCAAGCTTTCGTGAACCCGTTCTCTCCGTCGCTGTATCCAGTGCCTTCGGGCTGGTCAAGGTAGATAACGTGAGCGAGACCTGTCCAGGAGTACGGGTTGAAGGACATCTTGTCGGCCTCATCGTCGAACATGCATGGGCCATTCTCGAACAGCAGCGCGACCAAACCGGAGCAACCAGGGCCACCCGAAAGCCACAGGAGCACAGGGACGTCGTCTCTGGTGGACGAAGACTCGTAGAACACGTAGTAGAGACCGTTGAGTGTCCCGGTCTCCTTGGCGAGATTCTCTCCACACAACGACGTTGACGACGGATACTCATGTGCAAGGTCACTGGCGTGGGCGAACGCGCGCTCCCCTCCCGAGAACATGCAGCATTGTGCAATTAGCACCACCGAGAGCAGCCACCAAGCATGGAGCTGCATCGTGGAGCGCGGAATGCAGGTATCCTGTCAGGATAGGGTCAAAGCTTTGACCGGTCACGTGTGACCTTTGCTGAAGATCGCGACTAGCTCAACGGACAGCGATGCAGGCGGCTGCAAACAGCGGATTTGAGAATGAACACGAAAACTGTCGTGGACTCCGTAGTGGCTAATGTAGTCGTTGAGATTGTTTGGAGATTGCTGCACGCTTTGATAGAATCCTAATGATCGATCACCCGCGCGATAAAACATGTCAGCGCTACCGATGGCTGCTGCTAGCCGGAGCGAGTCATCTTTCCAATGGTGATCAAAAGTAAATGGCCTCCATGATGACGCAAAGCGGATCGTAGGTGGTGACGAGGACCTCGTGAGTAGGAGCATCGGCGATACTCTCTTGTTGTCGCTGGTTGAGCGGTAGGCTGTTCAGTGGACTCGGACTCGAGTAGGTTGGTGGATCTTCGCGCTTTGTGGATCCGAATGAAATGAGAGAAGCCTGCTCCGACCACACAACACATCGCTGTCGTTAGCTTCGATCGGTTGACTGCAGAGACCTGGACTTCTAACCTGGCTGACCTGGCCAGAAGTGGCAGCACTTGGCCAGAATCGGGATTTCATAGCTCCTGATGTGTCTGCATTACGCGTCGAGGCTTGAATTCGGGGAGCTTGCTTGCATTCGTCAGTCTGGACTGTAGCAACTCGTGGCTCCGCGAGTTCGCCGAGCTTAGTAGTCACTGTTGCTCGTGTCTTGTCTTGAGACCACGTGCCATTTAGTCGGAATCGATCCAACGTTCCTACCGCAGTGCTCTGCCGGTTGGTTGTCGTTTTCTTCATCTTCTTCCGCTGCCGACCGCTCTGATCCCCTTCATGTTGGCGCTTTGCTCGCGGACGACCTTTACCCCTGCCACCAGCAGCTTTTCCCTGGCTGTTGCGACCAACTCGAGCTTTGGGCTTGCGTTTTGGCCGATTGACGCTCTCTCGGAGCCCGATCTTCTCCTGTAGGCGGGGTGTTGGAGATGCAGATGACACCAGAGACTTTGCGGCGGGCTGAGGCTTGTTTCCAGGTGCTGACAGTGTCTTCTTCTGGCCTGTTGCAGTACTCTCTTCTGCTGGTTGAGGGTGCTTGACTTGCCGGAGGTACCGGTCCATTCGCTGCTGCTTCGCGTTCGTCTGGTGACTCGTCAGCGTCTTGATGTAACGGAGGATGCTGCTATCTCCCGAGCTGTCGTTCGGAGCCGCGTACGGCCTCTCTTCCCGTCGCTCCGTCGCCCCAACGGGGCGCTGCAGCGCCACATTCTGCTGCCAGTTCATCTCGACACGCGAAGTGATGCGGGGAGTGCGGAATCAAGACAGAGTGATGGTCTCGCTTCAACCTCAACTTCAACTTGTATTTTGTTGTCAATTTTAGGAAAAAAAAGAGAGTATTTAGCAAAAGAAAAAAAATGTAGTCGGAGCTACTTTGGAGCTACATTATCTGTTGAACCACTTCTTCCGGCCCTTGGACTTGTGGCGGCTGTAAATGGCAGCGGCTCGTCGGCCTCGTCGGGAAATGGTGAGTGACGTAAGCGATGAGTTTGGCGCAGCTGAGCTCGGCGGCTTCCACGAGTCCAGCAGCGAATAGCGTCGCTCAGAAGGCACACCACTTGTTCCGCTCTGTCGACTCAAGTACGTGGTTGTCTCCGAAGGCACTTCACCATTCCCGTGTGTCGGTCGTCGAGTTGATGGCGCTTGGGAGTAGGTGGGGTTGATGCTACTCATGGGGATATTGCCCACAGCAGAAGGTAACCCGTTGACCTTTTTCACGTCGACGTCGTCTGACTTCATCGGCAAGCTGCCACGACGCGGCCGCGTAGCGAAAATATCTTCATCGTCTTCATGCTCGTCGTACTCCGCTGCTTTCTTCGAATGGTACTGCGAATCGATCGGCTCATAACGAGCTCCGAGCGTCGAGTAGCGAACTGACGTAGGGGACGGCAAAGGCGAGTGATGCGCACCTTCACCCTTGTACCGGAAACTGCGGGGCGCCACAGCGTCTCCAACTTCGAGTGTACCGTCCGTAAAGTTGATGCTCTTTGGAGGCGCTTGGATAAACGTAGCGTCAATGTCAACCTCGCGCTCGTCGGGCATAGCTTTGATGTCGACTCGGATGGAAGGCTCTCGCTCGTGATCCACATCAAAACTTTGGGTACTGGCAACCATAGCCGAGGGCCGTTCCCTCGCTTGATCCACATCGAAGCTTTGCGTACTCAGAGTGTCCGGGTTGGTTGATGCAATGTTAGTTGGCGTAGTTCCGACGGGTTGCTTTGACTGCGGTTGCCCAATCTTCGTTGAGTTGCGGATCAGCGAAGGTCTGCTTTCCAACGTGAAGTTGTGCCAACGACCCATAAAGCTTCTCGATATCTGCTTCAGATGAGTTTCCTTGGGCTCCTCAGCGTGAATAATTCGCAGCACACGATTCACGTTCGAAAGAAGAGGCGCTTCGACCTGCTCTTTGTTTTCCACTAGTCCCTCCAAGAACGCGAGCATTTGCGGGTAGTACTTGAGGTCTTTCAGCCAATACTCAGGCTCGTCCTTCGTACCGCTTTCTGTCAGTGCTGTGTTGCGCGCTTCCAGGACACGGCGTAGAACCTTCAGCAACGGCGGGATGTCCGGATGCTGCATCGTGATTCGACAGATGAGCAACTCCACAAAATCTTTCGAGGTGATCTCCGGGAACAGCACCAAGCGCCGGGCGATACGCAAAACGGAACGGTACGGAAAACTTGTGATCAAGTGCTGATTGCAGTGGCGCACCAGCTTCACAATCTGCTCTGGCATGCGATTGTCAGCGATGCTCTCGTCAATATCAAGTGAAGCCCGCAAAATGTGGGTAATCGCCATGGTGTACTTGTCGATCTCGTCAGCTGTCTTCTTCAGGTTATCGGGGGGATTTTGCAGATCAAACCCCATGAGCAGGTGTAATTGAGTCCTCCAAAGTTGGAAAAGTAGCTCCAGGTTGTAGGCTGGGTTCGTCAACTTTTCTGGATCTGGCCGTGACAAGAAGCGATCGATATAGAGGCCAGCCACAAAGTTATGCGGTAACGGGATAACATCAGTCTCGTCGTCAAGTAGAACGGAATCTCGCTTTGCTACAGATCGCTCCATCCGATTTCTGCAAATGATTTCGTCGAGTTTCTTGCGCACTTCGGTACGTCTGTGAGAGTTCCAAATCAAGTCGCTCTTTTCGTGATTGTCGTCGAAGAACCTCGTTGCCTTGTTCGGATCTAAGTGGATTTGGTACACGATTGGATACGGAAGAAACCGACAGAGTCCGCTGTACATCTTCTCTCGCAAATCTATGTCCTTCGTCAACAACGCGTATAAAACCTCGAAAGCAGGCTCCCGTAGAGCTTCAGCGCGGAGGAATTGTTCGTGAAGAACATGCTGTCTTGACTGAAGTGCGATACCTAATATCTCGACCCAGAGTCCGCTGATGTGTACGTACTCAGCGATCACGAGGCAAGTATCACACAGCTCAGCTAAACAGGATAACGCATAGAATGCTTGTTCGTACGCGAGATGGTCGGTGATCACCTGAAGACACCACGTAAACTGGCAGAAAGGCGCGAGCATGCGCTCCAAATTGCACTCGAAACCGCAAATTTTGTTCAGGATCAGCAACGCGAGTTCCTGGCGGTTCAGGTAGTCCACGTTGCCAAATTCAGCTTCCATGTCTGAGGAAATATCGTCGGACGATTGCTTTGCCTTGAAGCCATACGTCGACAACGATCGACGAGATGATATCGACACGGCCTTTGATTTGTCCTCACCAGTGAACGGCAGCAGATATCTTCCAAGCGTTGCAACCGATATTGAGGCGTTCACAGGATCCACATCATCAATGTGCTGCTCCAGGCATTCCACTATGGCGGGTCGAAAGGCCGGCAAATCGCATAGAAGACTCAAACAGTCGAGAGCAGGTAGCGTATCTGAATAAATCGCGATGCTGGGGTCTCTGTTCTCGTTCAAAAATAAGAACAACTGTGACACGAACTCGACGGCAGTGACCGGATACAATAGATCTTCGGTGATTGACTGTGGGTCCTCCACTGACTTCTCCAGTAGAATCTGCAGATAGACTCCCCCAACCGACGGCTCAGAGCTTAAACACTCGTACGAGTAATTCGTAACGCTCTCCAAAATTGAAAATCCGTCGATGTCTGGGTCCATGTAAAATTCATCCGTTAGCTTCTGCGAGAGCTCGTGCCGGGTGTGTTCGTTCCAAATGCAAGTTGGCTCGCAAATATCCGACAGCAACACATCACAGAAGTCGCGTCCATCTGGCTTGGCAAGAAGCTCCAAGAAGCTTATTGGCAGCAGATTCGCCAACGCATCAAGTCCTGCTGATCGGCGATTACCATCCGGACCCAAAGCTAGCGAGCGAAGAACTCCGAATGCGCTCTCCAACATCTCACGCTCTTGTTTTTCCAAAGCAGTCGTACTCTCCTGGGTCGTATCGATTCCAGACGAACTCTCTGCGGACGCCAGGATCAAATAGAGACCTTTCCAAAAAACGCGCGTCGAATGCATAATTTGCTCTTGCAATTCAGGACTTCTGCAGAGGGACGACGCGATTTCAAATGACATTTTCTGAATACGCCACGGTTGGATGTTCTCGAATGAAAGAATAACATCGTCCAGCAAGGAGTACACACGCTGAGCATACTTGAGTTTGCTTCCTCCGTTCTGAGATGGGTACTCTGTTGCCGTAAAAAACGAGTTGTTGTCATCATCCCCAAAGCTGCTAAAATCAAATGCTTTCGATGGTGGCACCTTGCTGGACGTACTGCGATTTCTTTCCATAAGTGATTGCACGCCTTCTTCGGATTCGAGAATAAGTTTCAAGATGGAGAACATGCTCTCCTTCTCTTCCACGTCGTGGCCTAACGCGCAGCTTTCCACTAAATCGAGAATGGTACTCCAGCAATCTTCAATTTTTACCACCAGTGGGCCATTCTGCGGTGCAACAGAGAGCAGCTGTTGCAGCACTTTTCGTGCAATACCTCGAAATTTGGACTCGCGTTCCGATCGAGATGATAGCACGCGAACGAGCAGGTCAAGTGTCGAAGACTCGAACGAAAAGAATTGATAGCCAAACTTTTCGAGCAACTGTAGTTGTGCTTTCAAAATACGCTCGATGACTTCGTCCGACGATCGCTCACCATTTTCTTTGTTCTTGTGCTCAAGCGCAGCAGAAAGTGAGTCGAACGCATGACGAACTGTCGCCACTTCGATATTTTGATGGCACAATTCCCGATAACGCGAGCGCAGAGCAGACGACGAGTACGTTGAATCTTCACTCCAGCCGAATATTTTGTATGCATCCGAGTGATCCATATCGTCATCCAAACCATCCGCTTGTCGCCGTGCCAGATATCGCCACTTTTCCTCGATACTTTTCATCAGGTAAACAGGATCATCCACCTCTTCAGCCTCTGAATTCGACTGGTTAAATGTAGACAAATAGAAGCCGCTGCAATAAACATCGCCAGACAACTCGAGGTAAGAGATGGGAGGAATCGGCGTGTACTTGTACCTTGCTGCAACAGTTGTCTTCAAGCTGTCTTTGAACTCCTGCAGATGCTCATCCATCATCTCTTGCAAGTGTAGCCTCATGGGTGAGGACCACAGCGCACGTTTGTCGTGCTTGCGACCGCAGTACACATCCGCAAATTGCTCAGGTGTTTCCGAGTCCAAAAACCCGATGAGAGATTCAGGAAGTATGTCCGTTAAATAACTCTGCCCAGCGAACCGTTCAGATGATCTTTGAGATCGATGAATCCGTTTGAGTAGCGTTGCCTCCGGGACAAAAGCAGGTACCTTCTCGGACCCTCTCGGATTTGCAGCCGTTGACAGAATGAAATAGAAGGCTCCATACTGGTACAGCTCTTGTAACTCTTCATCGCTCAGAGACATTAGCATCTCGCAGACATAGCGGCGGACGTTAGGCTCATTTACCACCAGTAGCTGAACAAGCAAGGCTAAGGACGACGTATTAGCCACAATAGTATTGACCAAAGCTGGTGGCCACAGATTTGTGTTCCCAACACATACTGAGCGCTGGTCCTTAATCATGAAGTTTCGCAGCGTCTTCAAGGCGAACGCTGCACAACTTGTGTCAATGGGCTCGTCCGTAAGTTCCATCCAGCGCAGCTCCGGAAATTCAAACATCGACTTCCATGTGTGCTCGTCATGATCATGCGTAGAGCAGCAGCAAGCATACAGAGCGTCAATTTGTCGGTGACGAATGAATGGATCAGCATCCAAATGTTCTTTTAACCCGTTTGCTGAAAACGGTCCTTTAACCACACTTCCGTCTTCAGTTTCCCCAACAGTCTTCAACCTGATGCTCCATTGTAAAGCAAACCTCGTCTCGTTGTAGAGGGAAAGTTCTGCTATCGGCACCGAGGAGGTTTCGTCAGCTTCTGATACGTTAAGCGAGTCCATTATCGGTATGTCGCCAGAATCGTCCAGCACGCCACTTCTTAAAGCTGGTGTCTGGCATCGGTGCGCCAGCACGGACATATACAGTAACACTTGGATGTTGTTCTTTGTACACAACTCAGCACAAGCGTCACCAGACAAACTTAACCCGGACATCAGCTCAACGATATCCTGGATCTCACTCGCCAGGTACGAATTTCGCAGCAACTCGGTGAGGAATCTAGCTCGGTGTTTTGTAATTGGCCGAGCTTCAGGAAATACGTGAGCGAGCTCAATCAAGATCTTCAGCATGGAATGACCATGTTGCTCGTTTCCTGTTCCCCCATAAAGCTGCGGGAGGCTGTTGCTTCCACTAGCAGACCAATCGTTTGTTCCTGATAGCGGGATATTATTCAGGTGGAGATGCTCCAGCCAACACTGATAGACCTCGCTAAAAAACTTCGCTGGGTCCTTGGCAATATCCATGCTGGCGAAAAAGAGGCTGCTCGAATTTTTCAGCTTTCCACGATGTGTTCCTGCATCCATTGAACGGACAGTTTGGGCAACTTCCGCCAGCTGCAACGATCCATCATTTATCCGTTCCGTGATAACGCGCAGGTAGAATCGGTCAACTTGAAGCTCTTGAGCAATGCTCTCGTACCTCACAGAAAACTGGGCGTGATTCCACTTAGGCTCACTGCTTCCTTTTCGAGATACCACCAAGGAGAACGCAGCTGCTTGGTTAGTTTTGAATTGATCGAAGTCGTCAATCGCCGACTTGAGAGCAGTCTTTAATTCAGCTCGCGTCACTTCGTTCCAAATCAAGTCGGGCAGCAAAAAATCCTTACCGATCATACTGGAAAGAAGAGCCATATCTGTTGATGACTCACCAGGATAATTCATACGCGAAGCATCTTCCTTGACTCGAGCTTCTTTTACAGAACCACTAGCAAATAGTGTTCCGATCTGGAGCTGCATGCGACGAATGAACCATTCTGAACCATCGGTCTGTTTCTGGAGCTGAAGCCGGGTTTTGCGCCGCACAGACTCCGTTTGCCGAGCTCGTTGCTTTTTCAGTAATTTCCGTACCATCGGACTCGAAATCATTCGAATGAAACCGTGGGGAAGGACCCTCACCAGCATTTCATGAGAGGCCTTGTGATGAGTTACCCAGATACTTGCAATGTATTGATAGGTCTCCTTCGCATTATCGGAAGGGTGGAAAAACGCCTTGTGCAGATGCTTTATAGTCAGCCCAGAATCCAGAGCGAGATCACAAATGCGCCGTCGAACTTTGTGATCGCCGTGATCAACTATCACCTTCAAGACACAAATAACAGCCGCAGCCAATCCTGCGATCATATTTTGCGACGCAAGCTCCAGTAGTAGTGCATATTTCCCTCCCAAAGCCTTCACGATGGCATCGAAGTGATTGTTATCGGTGCTGTGACGAGATACGACCAGCACATCAAGTACCAATTGCAACACGACAAGGGTAGAGCTTGGGTTGCGTTGCTCCAGCAGGTCAGTCAGTAGTGAGATCAGCTTTTTGTGCTCGAAGACTTGGTATCGAATAGCCTTCTCGGCGGAACGGTGAGCATTTGATCGCGATTTATCGGCAACCAGTGAATGCAATGCGTTGACAGCCCACACTGTTGCGATAGGGTCCCCCGATACCAGTATCTGAGCCAGCGTTGGAACCAGAACCATAGCACCACCGTTTGACTGTTCCATCGCAATTCGATAACAGCCATCATTAATACGACAAAAGGCTTCCAAAATGACACAGATCTCGTTTGCACGAATCGGAGGCTTGCACGAATGCTCAAGCTGCAACCAAGATAGCAATACGTTAGAAAAAACAATACACATCACGAGATTTCAAATACTTACGTACAACGTACCAGATTATTCAATCCGCGGAGGAGGGAGCCGTACGACAGCTTTTCCAAACGCCCACGCATTAATTTCCCCGCGAAATCCTCCATTTCAACGTTCATATTCAAGCTCTCCAGAGCAAAAGTAACCCGGTTTGTGGCCGATGTGATACGCACGCCTTCCCCACTCATAGTTTCAATCTCCTTTTCCAGGACCGTGTGAGCGGGAATGTACAATCCGTCATTGTTTAGGTAGAGAAAGCGCTCATGCTCATCCTTCAGCAGAGCCCGAGCGGACATTCTTGGGTTCAATTTTGGGAACTCTCTGCTCAACGATACATCAAAGTTATCCACGTAGCGATATCCGTCGTACAGTGCCGCCAAGAACTTTTCCACATCGTAAGGCACATACACAACGCGACTGCAGTCTGAAAACTCCAATGCAACCATCGCTTGAGTTTCGTCACTTCCCAGCCCCGGTATCACTACACGTCGCAAATCCTTCAGATGGTATATCTTCTTTGAAGAATTTGAGAACTCTTCAATGGTGCCATCAACGAAACAAAGTTTTTTCTTTCGCAAGCGCGTTGATCCGTGCCTACCCGTCCGTCTTTGAACATCAAACAAATCGTTAGACTGAAAAGCGGAGTGATCCATTGGCGTTTCGACATGCTGTTTTGGAAGCTTGTCTCGTGTTGTAAACCGAAGGTGGATGCCAATAACTCCAGCCAGGGCCCTCATTTTCTCCACGATATCGCTGCTTTGATCGGAGTAGATGAACTTCAACTTCTTTTTTGCCGTGAGTATGAATGCGTCTGGTATTGCTGTTGCTCGAGTGACCTCCTCGATCGTGCGGTACTCAATTTCACGGGTATGACGCCCCACAACTTGGACAGCAATCAGGGCACGGGGCGTTAGATAAAAGTTGGTCTTTTCTCGTTGGCCATCTGCAGTACCAATAAAGCCACTGAACTGACAGCAGTCAACGCTGTACACTCGCTTGAATTCCTCGAAGTTGCCCACCAAATGACTCATCAGCTCCTGCAAGAAAATATTGCGGCATCGGTAACGGAGTCGCAAGAATACGGGGTCATCATACTGATCAATCCCCATCTTCAGAGCGCCACACGCCGCCTCAAGAAATTGCCGGTATTGCCGAAGGAGTATTTCTGGATTCTGGACCACAACCACATTTGATCCAGCTCCAGTAGTTCCACTCGATGAAGACCCTGCCGATGATAACGTGTTGTTGCGGCTCGACGAGAAAATGTTCCTTCTGGATGAGTAGATATTGTGACGAGAAGACAGAACTGGTGCTCCACGCTGGCTGCTGGGGCCAAAATTCAGCGTTTCCCCAAAACTAAGCGTTTGCCGAGGGACTTGACCGTCATTTGATCGAAGAGGCGACCCCATGTTACCGAAGTGTAAAAATGCCGGGTTCTTCGTCATCCGACTCAAAATGCCCACGCATGCCTCAACAGTTGCCAAGCCTGGAAAGCTGAAAAGGATTCGGAGCATCATTCGGTACTTAGTTGCCAGGTGCTGATACAGCGTCTCGGAAAGTTTCCGCTGTTTTTCGACGTTTGCCTTCACCAGCAGCAGAATAAATTGACACAACTTCATCGTCGGCAGGTCAGAGAGGAAATATCCCGTCTACGTCAGATGACAAAAAGTAGAGATTAGAGCGTTATCCTGTTGTGAGGTATCTGCGATTGGACTTACATGACTGTCTTCGTCTAGCATGGACAGTAGCGTCATCATGAAGAGACTGTTAGACAGCAAGAGCTGTCGACACTGAAGCTTGTGTGCCTTTGACTCCATGAGCCGGCTCAACACCATGAACATCCAATAAATCGCAACCGAGTTCTTGCTAACCAGAATCTTTGATATCATACCGATATACTCGTCTCCACGCTATACATAACGAAAAGAAAAAGCGGGTCAGCTAGACGTATTAATTGATGCGCGGTTCCAAGTAAATAGATCAGCGTACCTCAGTCAGAATTTGCATGAATTCGTTTATTGCAGGAGGCGCGAGCGTCAGACGATAAATAGATTGCAGATAGGTGCCCACAAAATCATGCGCTGCACCGTGGCGATTGACAATGTCGTACAGCTCCCGAGCAAGCACATACAAAACCTTTTCGTACGGTTTGTTCGGTTGTGCGATCACCCCGGAAGTTGGCGTATTGACGTTAAGCTCCACTGCCAAAGAGCGCATCTCTTCATCAAGACCACGAGGAAGCTGCCGTTGCGTTCGCGCAGTCTTACGATTGCCGAGCACCGCCAGTAGCTGGAGGATGTTCGACTGCGCAACTCGGAGCTCACGATCCATCACGTTAACGTTCGGCGCAATATTCGCAATCTTATTGCCTTCTTGCAAAATGATCTTACGCGGAATCATGCGCACCCAGTCTGCAACTTCGCTCATCTCCACTCCCACCTGGTAGTTCCCCAGCGCGTGACACGATGCCAACAGCTCACACACAATCTTCTCGCGCTGGGCAGAATAGTACTTGCGCTTGACACCATCCACGTAGACGACCTCAAACGCCTGTAGCGTGTCTTGGTACATGATAAGACTGTAAATACGCGACAGAGGGCGACTGGAGATCACCGTCTTCGCGTCCGCATACTCCGTAATGTACTTTTCCGACACCGACAGTGTCCTAGGAGCAGCAGTCGATTCGTTCGACTGCGAAACCTTCAGCACTTGGTATTCAAACGACACACTGGTCGTCAAGGAAGCTTTGCCGTCGTCTTTCAGCGCCGCTTCCATGGTTTTCTTGCGGTACTCGTTGATCTGCATTCCGTATGCCTTCATGACTCTGTTGATCGCTTGCGCCAGCTCCGTGCGCCTAGGCACAATGAAGAGACTGGAGTTGTCCGAGTGGTTCAGCGCAATAGCCTCATGGTCGTCACAGATGAGGTCGATAGACACCAGACTCGTGTACGGGATGTGGCTCATGAGGTCTCCCTCGGTATCTTTCTGGTAGATGCCGTCCGGCCGGATCTCCACCACACACTTGGACTGCACGCCGCTCTTGTGGTACTTGAGACTCTGGAACGTATGTGTCTGCAGCTCTGGGGGCGTTGGCTGAGCATTGGGCATCTTGGCGTAGTGCTGGCTGCGCAGCCGCATGAGGCACACGAGCACCTCCATGCGGAAGTGGCAGCGGAACACCGTCTTCTTGATGCGGTGGCGCGGCGTGTGGATGACGAAGTCCGTCTCGCCGTCCAGCACGTTGGCGCCGTCCACGTCCTCGTAGGGCCACGTGTTGGTCACGTGCTGGTTCTCGCGGTCCACCGTCGAGAACGAGTACTCCCCGAAGCACAGCACGCGCTCCTTCACCACGAAGCTGCCCACCTTGTGCACCATGAAGCGCGCGAGCACGCGCTTCATCTCCATGGCGCTCCCTCCTCGCCGATTGCCTTCTGTCTGTCTGTCTCGCTGGATTTCTCGAGCTCCCTCCCTCTCTTCTTGCAGGAGCGATCCTGCTTGCGCCTTCCCTGGTCTGAGTGCAAGTGAGCCAACCCAATGCGGCAGAGAGCGCGAAAGGTCGCAACTTCAACTAAGTACGAGATGACCATCACTCTGCATTCGCTCAGATGGTGCGATCATTTCGGCTTGGGCACTCTGCATTATGCGTTGGTACTGCGTGCACCCAGGGCTGCCGCTGCAGGCGGAGCTGCGCGTCCGCGCGGCGCCCGACAGCGGC
>JAIKVE010001082.1:0-13840 GCA_024679115.1 Phytophthora pistaciae
TCTGCAATCCCAACCTCGTCGGCCAACTCCAGCGCCTCTCGCTTCCTCTTAACAGTGTAGCTCCGCTTGACGCGCATCATTACGCAACTGACCTCAAATTACTGCGTCGGCAAAGGCGTTTTGCTTCACACCAGTCATTGTTTTCAACTTTCTAATTGGTCCTAAAACTGTTTTATTTTATCATTTCATTGGATAAAAATCTGTTTGGATTTTGTATCGGGAATCCGACGGGGATCTGTCTCACCCGGATTTTAGTGTCGCCCGGATTTATCCGTCGTTGTCTGTACTTCATGTGCGCCACATATCAGGTGCATCGAATTAGTCCTGGTTGGGCTGTCCATACTTCGTAGCCGAAGCACTACCAGGACCAGAGCCGGTAGATACACATTACCATGCGGAGATAGGAGGAGGGCGTAACTATACAGATTTGTGGCGCAAAATATACAACTCTGGGGAGCAATCATATTTTGGGGGTATGGAACATTTTCCACATGCAACATACAATATACAGTTTGGGGGTAAAGCGCAGCGCCCATATCGGCGAAGCCGGCCTCTGTGGCTCACAGTGTGAGACGCACCGAGGTGGCGGGTTAAAATTCCGCGGTGCGGAATGTGCGCTCGTGCAAAAAGCGAAATGAGCGCTTTGCTGTGTTGTCTACTTTCACTATTACTAGGTTTCTATACCATACAATTATCTAGTGTAGTTTGGAAAACCCCGCCCGCTCAGAGTCTATCTCCGTATAGTTCTGGTGCGGGCGATAAACCAGACGCTACCTGCGAATACATGGCCAAGAGTGACCCGAGCAGGCGACGGAGTGCCCTCCCATTCTGGCTGCTCTTCCGTGACAAGCCGGTGAACGACACTGGAAAATGTATCTCTCCTGTTTCGTTGAAAAGACTATTCTTGCCTCCCCAGCAACTACAATAACCCTGGCTAGAGTATAATAAGGTGGTACGAAGTATAACGTCCTGGCATCCGATTTACCCCCGCCTCTTAGCTGGACGGCATAATTGCGGGACGTATGAATTGACTCGGCATCTTAGCCGAGCGACTGGATTCGTAGGACGCCGCAGCGATCGGTTGTACATACGCAACTAGCTCAAACGCTTAGACTGCAAACTCAGAGGCTTCTTCTTGTTTGCTAGGATGTCTACGTGGGTACAGCTCTCACTGCTTGACAGCATGGATGGTTATGATAGCTACCGTGACCAGTTCATGTGCTGTACTGACATTTTTCACAAGGTGGACTTCGATTTCTGCCACATCTGCGGCGGAGAGCACACGATGATAGAGCGCCTGAATGAAATGCTCAAGCAAAACATGCAAAAGGTTTGGCAAGTAAGGAGTTGTGTGGAAGGTGCTCCATTGCAAGGGACAAGATAAGTGGCGTATACTTGTGAACTCCAACGGCCACGTGCGAGGAGTGCTCTCGTGCAGCGTAAGACAACCCCCCCCTCGTCACTCGCCCAATTAAAGCGTTTATCGCTACCCAGGATGAGGTTGGACTGTCACCCCGGGTTATCGAGGTCCATCTGAAGAAACAGGTCAACATTCGACCGTCGACAGGAGGGTAGCCTACGCTTTCTCATATTCAGAACGCCCTAAAGCGAACCCGAAAGTAACATGGGCCCAAAAACTCTATACAAGCAATTCACAGACTGGCGAGATCGCGCTGTTTCAACCCGAGAACCCACCAGAAACAGCATGTGTGGTTGGATCAAAACTGGGCGCCGATGGCATGACTTACATTGCTTATAGAGAGGACGAAGACCCGTTCATTGTTACATATGACATTACTAGCAATACTCGATAGTTGTATTCGCTCACCTCGCAAAGTAGCAAAATAAATGATAGTCCATTCATTCCATTTTTAATGGTTTCCGCATTTCAAAGCTCCCGCAAATGCTAACGTGCGAGATCACAAAATCCCCAAAGCATTTATTGAGGTATGCGGCTCGAAAAAGCTTGCAGGCAGTCCCTACGTCCTTGTCATCACATGCCACCTGCAGTTCACGCACGCTGTCATCGTATTTCTGGCGCGCTGCCTGGATTCGAGATTTCAAAAAGGCTCGGGATGGCTGCTCGAAGTCACGATCTGGATCGAATTGAGCTGCTCCCAAGATCGTTCCTAGAACACACATTAGTCGTGTACAAACAGTTGCAAAAGCCGCGTCACTCGTTGTTAGGTAATTAGCCTTCGCTTGATCCACAGTGCCGATGACACTGGATGTTACAGACTGGAGCTGTAACGGGGTTACACGTACAAGTGGCTACAGTCACTTGTAACTCTAACAGTTACGTTATCTGTTAGAGAATGGATACTTCCTCGACCTTGGTGTAAGACACACCAATGGCTACATACATTTACGATCACCACGACGGGTGGTCCATAGAGACTTAGGATTCCTATTGGCTGAAAGCAGCATCTTTTAGCCAATGAGCGACATGCATAGCAATGGAATTCTGCCAACCAGCCGTTGGCAGATTCCCAACTTCGAATATTACATTTAGAGGAAGTCAGAAACATAAAACAAAAATAGCAGTTCTCATTTTAACCCAAAAACATTATTTGGATCGTTTATTTAGATTAATCTATACTCGGAGGCCCGAGTATAATTAACTCTAGTTTAAACTAAGCTACGCTTCCTCACACACGTGCGCACACGTGTAAGCTAAAGTAGGCCCATTACAGGAGCACCCCTGCAAGGCCTCCGCGATTGTATTCAGCGTGAACACGCAAATGATGCTCTTCGCACAGTATTTGGTAGAACTTGCTGCGTGCATTCGCCATGCGAGCTACTTTGTCGGCCAATTCGGCGATGTCGTATCAGTAGCAGACAGCTCCCGATCAGACTCCGAGGCGGTGAAAGTTGAGACCCAAGCTCATCATCAGTCATACGCCCACCGCATCCGCCTGTGAGAGCTTCCAGCACAACTGTAGTGATTTGTGCTTATTTAATCGCAGGAGACACTGCTCTTCTGTCAACGTAGGTTCTGTGATGGGTGTGGCGTTCTGCTGCACGTATGCCTGTAGCGTAGGTTCGATATCATCCGTAGTTATGATCAATCAATTTGCATCTTGTAGGTTGGCGGGGGCTCTGCAGCGAGGTCTGGGTTGCGTTCTGGAAATCGGCGCCTTTCATCCAGTATCCATCAACTTCTTCTGGAAACAATGGGTCAGGTGTCTCCTGAAGAAGTCGCCGCCGTTTTGGAGAAGGAAGCGCTGCTCACGGAGTCGAACCCTACCTTTGTTGATTAGCCACTTCAAATCGCGGGCACGACTAGCATCCTCCGACAACTGTAGTCGCTCCTTAGTGTACCCACGCGCAAAAGCGTTGCCGTGGACGGAAGCATACAGCCAGACAGCTTGGTGAAGACGCATCGTCGTAGTAGAACGCTTTGTGTGGGGCAAAGGAATGCAAATCCTATGAAACCTATTTTATGTACAGAATATGTTGTATATATATTTATTGCTCTGTGATCGGTAACGAAAAAAGAATGAAAATGAGATGGAACTCGCTGTATATAAATACGTATTTATACATAGGGTGCTACCTTGTCTGAGTTTGTATTGCAGACGTAAACACCTTCCTTAAAAAAAACGTTGTTCAAACTTGCGAGGCAATCACTTGACGTACAACGCCACTCTACGTAGAAAAGAAATCCCATAAATACAGTCCATATCGTAGGCGTTTAAAGCGACCGAACGGTTTTCCTCATCGCTGAGGTACTTCTCACCACTGGCTACGTGAATCGAGATACAATGGCTTACTTCCATTGAGTTAAATGCAGCACAAATGTATCCACCTTCCGTTAAATCGATTGCACGCAGGCGTTGGCTGGCCAGCCTGCCAGATACCACCCCGTAAGGTTGTGTCCAGTGTCGACTTACTGATCTGGCCTCCAAGGGTTTTACGCCCATTCACAATTTCCAAAGAAGCTCACCGTAACTTAACCCACTTGGAGATATAGGTCGACCCCGGTTGACGCAGGTAGAGATAAAATCTTGAGTCACGCTTGACAAGTTCCAGGCAGTGGTCCCTAGTAGCCCAGAAGCGACACCTACAGCTAAATGGACATGTCAATTGTTGCTGCAGAATAGGTAGAAGTTTGCCTCGTTGGAAGCTTTCCATGCCTCTACAATACTGCAACCATCGCTAACCCCATCCTTGCGTAGCATGAAACCAGGCTCCCAAGCGTATTCCCACCGATGACCGTCCAGTCCATCACACCAATGAACGCGGTATCGAAAACCTCGACCGACCGCAGTCCTCTGTCGACGATAGCAAAGCTTTCCATGTAGTTTTCACACACGCCACGCCCTTCTGCACAGCAGTATTTTTATCAGGTACATGGAATGCACCACTTGCAAATTCGCCAGTCGCAGGAGCACTTGAGAAGCCACATCACATGTAGCAGCGGTACATGTAGTGGACAGATGGTCGCGACCGTGGTCCGTGTTTCGCTCGGCCAAGTTAGTATGTACGGGGAATCACACTGCTGCCACCCAGCCTCGAGTCGCGGCAGAATGCTTCGGCCTATATGACTACTTGAATAGACTCGACATGCTTGTTAAGATCGCCGAAGGAGCCGGTTGCTTTCTTCGCTCTGTATACGCGCTGCCCCCCCCCCCCCCCCCCCCCCCCCCCCCCCCCCCCCCTCTCCCCTCTCCTGGAATGCCCATCATTCATCTGCAACACGCATTAGTCGAGCCCAGGAACCATAGCGGGGGTTGCGAGTCATGGAGCTGTCGATACGCGTCCCTAGGTCGAAATTCAGAAGTGAGATCTACAGACGTAGGTGGAATGGCTTTCGATTGAGGGATTAAGCTAATACATAAACTAGGCTCTTCGGGAGAAGCAAAGATTATATATTCCATCAATCGGTTTTTCGATTGACGGACTGCAAATGCCAGTGCACTGCAAATACAAACTTTGTGAGCAAGAAGTTAAACCTTGTTGCACTGCCTTGATCGCCCTCGTGAAATTTTCAGTGCTTAGTTTGAAACAGACTTTGCCTTGTAAATCCGTACAAGCGTGAAAAGTAATTATGGGCAAAAGGCTATCCCGTAATCGGTATCTGTAGAATTTGACATCATCAGACGAAAAATGAGACAACGGCAAACAAAATGTTACTTATCAACCATTTAGAGTTATCGAGATATTTGACTTTGAAGTTGACCAATCAAATTGCGTACATAACCGAACATCAAAAATTTAAAAGTGAAAAACTCTCGTAAAAAGCTAAAACACTCGCATTCGTTTACTTTTGACAGCAGCTTTCCGATGATGTACGATATGCAAATTTTGACAAAATATTGAGGTCACAATCAGTCAGAACGTGGCGTGATTTGGGCACACTCAAAATGAAGATGTATTTTTCAGGTGACGACTACTCCACCAATTTCTAACATTTTGGAGCACGGAAGGGCTTAAAATGTGCACAAGACACTGTTCTTTCCGTTAAAGCCACTAAATCGCGATTCGTACTTAGGTTGATAAGTAACATTTTCGTCGCCGTTGTCTCAAATGTATAATAGCCAATTTTTATCATATATCTTGTCATTAATTGGGTCAATATGACATTGATTGTATATTAGGGCGCCCAATAATTAAGATTTATTATTGGAACCCTAACCGCAATATTATTAAATGACCTCTGGTGGCATGTTCATCAAATCCGAGGTCTTCTGAGTAAAAACTAAATTGGCGATGTCGGTTAAACGATGATTTCACGAGCAAGCAGCAAAGAGCCTAACAGAAGCAGAAGAGGACCGAGTTTTTGAGAGCGCGAAGCCCGCCGTGATACAAAACTGACCCTGCAGAAAGCGGAGGAGGAGGCGGAAGAGCTGATTGGGGCTGGTGGGGAGATTGTCATGTGCATTCCCCGACCAGCGGCCCGCAGCCAAACACGTGACTAAAGGAGCCCCTGTATTTAACAACACCCTTTCTAATGGGATGTACCACTTACTTGGTACCCGGCGAAGTCCTTTCATATCTGCTGAATCTGGTCGTTGAAGTTATAGTCCAGCTGCCGCTGCTCGTCCTCGCGCTGGGATGCTGCTGCTCGTCATCAGCTTCTTATCATTGACTGCTCCTTCGCGCTTATCATCTTGCACTCGCTTCTCGTCACCTCAGTCTGCCAATTCCTTCAACCCCGCATCCACGCCACCGTTAAGGCGTAGTAGCTCCTTGTTTCCTGCGTTCCTGTCCTGCGCAACCGCGCGCTCCTCCGTGAGCCTGGTATGGCGCGCACGAAGCAAACTACCGCATGCTCGGCTGGAGGCTGAATGTCTCGACTCTTTTATACACGTGTACCTGGGCGGAAGACCTCCAGCCGTACAGTTGCGACAACGACTCGGTGGCATGTCTGGACCATCTCGGATCGACTGGGTGCTCAAATTTCTCGCGGCTCACGGTACTTTGTCGAGTATATCGTGTCCATAGGCAAGACCGAGGATTCGTGATAGCCCTGATGGATGCTCGAAGAAGATGGCTTCGCTGAGTATCTTGAGCTTTTTGACGCCTACAAAGCGGCTGTGGGCCCAATGACGTTCGGCGAGACCGGACGCCTTTTCACAGGCGACGGACGCCTCCGGGGATGACCGCTGCCCTTTCCATGCTCTCTCGCATGCTGTCGATGTTCTGGGGAATCCTAAGTGGTGCTCCGACGACATCGTCGATTACTTTTACCATGCACGCACTGCTGCTGTGAACGCGGTCGCGTCGGAGGGCGTTGTGGGGTCCACCTTAGGGACCTTTATTCGGCAGGCTAATCGGTCTGCCCGTGGTGCCGGGAGCTTTCAGGTCTGTCAAGACATCATCCGCGCCAAACAAATCAAGTTCCGGTTGTTTGGTGTGGAGACTGGTTCGGGTCCGGAGCACCTCCCGTTAGCGCCAGGGGTGTACCTCTGCGCCGGCATCCTGGTGGGTCCCCAGCGCAAGCCTTACGCGTTCATTCTTCAGGTGAACACACATGCTCGCTTTGCCTCGGAAGACAGCGTCGCTCAGATGTCCCTGTTCGAGTATGCGTTCTCGTGGCTGGTTCGACTTCGATTTGTGCGCCGTGTCCTGATTCGCTAAGGCGACGATCCAGGTTCAGCGATGCTACAGGATAACTTGATAATTGTTTGACTTCTTTTTCTATTGACTTTTGCATTTCTTGAACTTTTATCTGGAGCCTTGAAGATGAAATATCGAAAAGTATCTATCTCTTTTGCTAGAAATTTACTTCCCTTCCGTCTTCGCGGTGGGTTTTGTTGCTTTCCTTCGTAGGCTTGAACAATGCCGCTTACTTGGCGTAGGTTCTCGAGGGGTTCTCATGTGAGCGTCTATTCACCCACCCACTTTATCTGGTACCATACGGCTCTGAGTCGCTTGCGCGTGCCCACAATTGCTTCCACGATTTGTGCAAGCGTACCGTCATGTAAAATCACTGGGTATGGTCGCTCGCGAGAGACGAGTGGGGGCGTCGTAGGGTTAGCGCGACCCAGTGTTAAACACAAGATGTAGCATGAGTCCAGGTGGCCATTTAATCTTGTATGCATGCCTGTGGACGGTACGAACGACGGCGTACGAGCCAATCCACTTGGGCCCGAGTTTGCGGGAGTTGGGAAAGCCCGTGTGGGCTGTATCCAAGTGCTTCGTACTTAAGCATACTTGATCACCGAACTTGAACACTTATTTCCGTTCTTCCACGGTCGTACACGTCCGACATCCGTGCCTGAGTATCCTCCAAGACTTCTTGACATCACCGAAGAATGGTTTCATGGCGATCGGTGAGCTTGACTCCTAGCCGTCGACCACCGCACAGGCCATGTCGACTTGTTGCTGCGACGGCTGCTACGACGGACATATCCAGCTTGACCCGGGGACACGAAGCAACACAGGTATTATTCGAGTGTGCGGTTTGTACGCTCCGTCTCTCCGTCGCCTTGAGCACGATACACTACAGTCATCTTAAGCTTGGTTCCAACGATGTCGAGCACTTGACTCCAAAATCCAGATACAAACTACGTGTTGCGGTCCGACACGATGTCTTGAGGCATGTCATGCAACTTCCGAATGTTGTCGATGAACAGCGTCGCGACCTCTTGAGCTGAAATTTGCTTCGTCGTCGCGATAAAGTTGCTCGCTTGGTGGACTGATCTGCAGCCACTCAAATTGAGTTGCGTCCTCGCTTGGTTTTTCAGTAGGTCCGTTATGAAGTCCATTGAAATGGATCGCCATCGTTCATCTGGAATTTGCAATGGCTCCAGGAAATCCCGGTGTCTTCGCCAACCGCGGTTTGTCCGTCGGCATCCTCACAATCATCAATGTAGTTTTTGATCGTACACACCATGCGTGGCCAGTAATAATCCGCACAAAGCTTTAGGTATGTGCGGTCGGCCCCAGGATGCCCACCGTTGTTGGAGTCGCGCGCTTCAGCGATGATGCGGTGCTTGGGTGCCACAATATTCGGGACTACGATACGGGGTTGCTCGGTGAGGCCTTGGAAATTCCAAGGCCAAGTTGGAATTAGATCAGATTCTTCTCGTAGTAAGGAATGTACTGCTTTTCCGATACCCCTCGTGCAGAGGACGTAGTTTCGCGTCTTGTGATCGCGCGTCGAACATAACTAATAATCCTACCCTTCATGTAACAAGTAACAATGGCTCTGATCAGATCGTCGGTAGGCTTGATTTCCGCAACACGTAACTAAGCTGGTCTAGCTGAAGCTGGGGACGAGCACGTCATGAAAAAAAAATCGTCTCCGTTTGAGGTCAGGTCGTCGGCTCAGAGCGTCAGCGATTCCATTCTTAGCGCTCGGAAGATATGCGAACACGGGTTGGCACCCAGCGAGAATATCGTGCTAATGAGCAAGGAGCCGATTCGCCATCATCTACTGGAAACTTCTTCAATCGACTTGTGATCTGTCTCGACAATTACTGGTCGATCCAAACATTAAATCCAAAACACGACTAATCCGTTGACATTCGCGAGTAATTCCTACTGCTGCACCGGGTACTTGAGCTCGGTTGACTTCACCTTCCTGCTCGTGTACGCGATCGGCCGCTTGACGCCATCAATGATTTCAAGGCGCGCACAACCCACAGTATACTGACTTTCGTCCGTTAGCAATTGAATATGCTGTGTGAAACCAGGCAAGTGCAAAGCTGGAGTGTCTGACAACCGGCGTTTCAACTCTATGAAGTTTTGAGGTTGCTCCGAGTTGAACGTGATCTCAGCATTCCGATGATTCTTCTTCGTCAACAACGTAAGCAATCGAGCCGTAAGTTCGGCATACCGATCACAGAACTCTGAACGTATCCGACCAAGCCAAGAAAACTGTAAAGTTGTTCTTGTATTCGTGCGTGGTACAGGCCAATCGCGGATAGTCTGCACCTTGTCCGGATCAATACGAACTCCATTCCGACCGATGAAATTTTCCAGACAAGGGATCTCTTCAGCACCAAAAACACACTTGGAGAGTTTCACGTACAGCTTGTTCTTCCTCAAAAATCCCCAACCCGTCATGCCGATATCATTCGACTTCGTGAACACGTAGCTATCATCGTAAAATGAACCTGTGTGTGTGTGGGGGGGGGGGGCTTGGAGAATGAAGGAGCCAATCGATGCATCGTCGCTGGTACGTTGTGTACTCCCATCGGTAACACCATATTCCTGTACAGTTCACTTGATGCCTTGAACGCTGCGTACTTGACGTGGTCCATCTTCATCAGCACTTGTTAGTATGCTGACATCATGTTCATGCACGAGAAGTAGTATGCACCTGCCATACTGTCGAAAACTCCCTCCTTACGTGTCATCAGTACTGTCGGATCGTGTTGCTGTTTAGATACCGGTAGTCGTGTACGATGCGCCACCCCACAGGTTTACGAACGCAAAATGCCGGAGATGCATGAGGACCGATGCTCGGCCGAATCCCCATATTGATCATTTTTCGCACCCACTTGTCGATCTCATCCTTCAGCTCTGGTGGCAGTCGCCACTGCTGTCGATACACGGCAGGGTTAGTGTCCTTCACGCCGATACGGTGTTCAATATCACGTCCCATCGGCAGTCCGTCCGGCAATTCGGGTTTAAACACAGTGTATTTGTACTAGACAACGGCGGGGTACGCGTGGCGGGGGGTTAGAGAAGTTTAGTTGTTGGATTATCTCCAGGTTTGGAACAAGGAACATCTGGATAAAAGCCGGATAGATTATTGATAAATTAACAGCGGGTGTTTCAATACTCGAGTCCAGTGGGACAACGCGATCCTTCGTTGTCCTACTGGAATATATTTTTGGACCAAGTCATTTTTGTTCCAGGACCTCGACTAAGGCCAGGAACTAAAGCTCTCTATTGCAAAGTGCTGGTCATTCCCCGATTACCTGCCCACAGTTAAACACGTGACCTGTATTTAGCAACACCCTTTCTAATGGGATGTACCAACAAATTGGTACACATATATATCTATTACTTGCTGCCGTCCCGACGGGACTCTGCGCAGGCCGAGTTCAAGGAGGATTATTATTTTCCAGTGCTTGAGCAAAACTAGCAGTAGCCAATCATATCATGGCCAATTGACTTACCCCAAATCAAAGTTTCAGCAACGACAAACTTTTTTATGGCCAAGCTTTTGCCAGCAACGATAACTAGCATGCCAAGCACTGTCGTCTCTAGCATAAAGCACAGTGCTCTAAAGAGTGACGGTTAATCTCACGGCACTCACTTCCACCCAAATGCCGCAGTGGAGCCACTACCACAAAGACAGGGCCACGAGGACCCACAAATAGTGCAATAAATTGCATTGATCCAACAAATAACGCGTTGCAACCTGCTATCCCCCTCCTCTCTTCTCTCTTCTCTCTCGCGCGGTCGTCGCTCTTCGAGATGCTGCTGAGGCGTATGAACACGCTGGACCGAGATCTAGCGATCTCGACCGCTACGGGCACCTCATGTACGAGAGCTCCTGCGATGGCAGCAAAAGGGTCCGTTACCAATTGATTGATACAGAACGGAGCTACAACTGTCTCCATTGAATCAATTACATACCTCGGAAGATGAGGCGCGCCATCTCACCGTCGGCGTCGAGTGACACGAAGGAGCTGACCTGCGTTGTTGGAGCTTGCGCTGGCGGGGCGGAGGCTCTCCAGTGGAGGACCTCTACACGGCTCTTTGGTGCTGCTTGAAGCTTGGTGCACACACGTTGACAACCGATGATAAAACGCGAAGTGGGGAACACGGGAATATAGAGGAGAGACCCGGTCCTGTGGCTAAGCTCAGCCTGCAGCACCAGCGCAGAACCTGTTCACATCATCCTCCAACGGCAGTAGCAGCCGATCCGTGGCCCGAAGCTGGGTCGTGGGTAGCTCTTGATCGTGTAGAAGCACCAGCACCGCACAACGAACGCGCTACGTGCAACCAGCCAGTCAGCCGCCGCGCTTGGCGTCCGCCCAGCAATCTAGCCCCTCCCACAAAAAAACTTCTTCATGTTGCTGTGGCCCTAGCTGCGCGATTTTTGGTGCAGGTAGACAAAAATTAGTCTGGCCTATCAGAGTCCTGGAAAATATTTTCATCTTGCTGCCAGAAAAAAATTGTTGCTGCGTAATTGGCTACCACTAATACTATTTTGCCTTTCATATAATTTGCCGACGGTAACATCGGACTTTGAAGTCCGACTTTCATGTACTAAAGCAAGGGAGATATGCGGTAATTCGTTATAGTATAGCTTCTCCAATATCGAAGTCCGGTTTTCCTGGGCTTTGCTCCTCCGTTTTTTTTTTTGTTTGACTATCGTTTGCGTTCAAAACCCCCAATAGCGTTGATTTGATCGCCATCTGGGACTATGGCTCGAAAAGCACTGTCGCTTTCCGTTGCTCTATCGAAAGCGGAGTCGGAGCATCATCCCTCGGATTTTCAAATCGGGGGCTGAGCCCGCTTATTTTTACCTCGTAACCCCAACTCAGTAGTAAAAGTGATAGTTCTTAGCCCGACGCCATGACTACAGATGATCCCCTCGGTAGTAATCCCTATCCGCTCGTCCTATACAAAGCCAAGGAATCATTCCCCCCCCCCCCCCCAATCCTAATAAGGAATAGACATACACGGAATATGAATGTTCTGGAGTACTTAACTATGGCAAAAGTTCACTTTGTACAGGACGTTCGAGTAGTCGAACCAGGACATCAGCTCCTATTGTTCGGGTTTCCTTGCCTAATTTCATTTAACGATTGCATTAGCTTTCGGAGCCTTCTTAAAAACCTGCTAGTGTCGTTCGTTCAAATACAAAGGAACTTCGGAGCTTGTCAACATTAGTGAGATGGGGCTCAACAGTATCATGCCAAATAGTTTGGTCTCAGTGTCATTACCTACATCGTGTCCAACATCTCTTTCGGTATTAGACAAATAGACTTTTATTCTGCTCGGTGTTACCGAAGAATAAATCGTTACCGGAATCTGTATGAATTCCATTCCATGCCCGCTTATCGATTTGAGCGCTGTGTAACCAAACAATACTGTGTACCACCCCAATTGTACACCCTACGACAAGAATACCCTCACTTAGGAAAAAAAAAAGTGCATGACTACCGAGGGGTTGTCTGTACTGTACGGAGGGGATTGTCTGTAGCACCGTAAACCCTTCAAATCCTAGAGCTCCTTTTTTACCTTCTCCAATGCATTACAACTTGTACCTCTGGCTTCGGACGGGACGGAACGAAGACCGGCTCGATGCCTTCGGGAGTGCTTACGTACACAGTCTATTTTTAAGGCAGAAAGGACCGACACAGTGGGATGTGTATCCCCTACCCACGCCAGCTGGACTCACCCTTTCTGGTGACCACCACGGACCATCACTCCGACAGATTTTGGGTGGCGAGAAATTCTCCCCCTCCCTCCATTTTGAAGAAACAGCAGAAAGCAGCTAGGAACGCGTCGCGATGCCACGTCGGAGCGTTCCTGTGCCGGACCAGAGCGAGGAGGACAGCGCGGAGGAAGCGTACTCTAGTTCTAGCTCCGCTTCAAGCTACATCAGCGGTGGCGGGAGCGGAAGCGAGGCTGATTCTGAGAGACCTTCGCCAAAATCGAAGAGACCTAGAAAGCGGAAGACCCAGCGGAAAACTTCCGGCAGACGCAAAAGCTCCAAACGACGCAAGCGTGACACCAGAGGGGGGACCGTCAGCTCGCGCAGTCATGCAGTATCATCGCCCGCTCCATCCGGAGCATCCGATCCTGGCCAATCTGGGTCGGATGACACATGCAGTATCATCGCCCGCTCCATCCGGAGCATCCGATCCTGGCCAATCTGGGTCGGATGACTCCCGCGCTACCAACGACGTGGACGGCATGGACGGCTGTGACATCGCCCCCCAGGATGAGCTGGTGCACATGCAAGAAATCGACAAGAAGCTGTTCGACAACTGGGACGCGTTGGAGTTGTATCTGAAGAACTACGGCAGACGAACATACCAGGTTGGTGTACACGATCTAAGTTGGTGCACATTCTGAGACTGGGTATGACATTCTATTGTATTATTTACGTTATTCCACAGATTTTTACAATTCGGACGAACACACCGGTTCGCGTGCGCAATTCGCGGATCGAGGCAAGCAAGAAACAAGACAAAAAGATGATTCCTGACTCCGTCGTCTTCTATAACAAGACATACGCCTGCACCCATAGCGGAGAGCCCAGACGAAGTAGAAGTCAAGGCTCACGACCACACCAGCATTCCAGAAAAATTGGCTGTCCGGCGCAGGTATGGCGAATATTAACAATTGTGGTGGTTTAAATCAAACTATTAACTGTTCGGTTTGCTCTAGATAAACGCGTGCGTTCGAGAAACAGGAACGG
>JAIKVE010001083.1:0-13838 GCA_024679115.1 Phytophthora pistaciae
TTATGTTATGCGATGGCTCCTACACGTTCTATCTGTTCGAAGCGGATGCGTGGCGTCAAGAAGAAGACACGGATCACTTTGGCGCTGACTGCTAACGCCGACGGCTCGGACGCACTGCCTATCCTGTATCTCGGGCGCGCAAAAAACCCTCGCTGCTTCGAGAAGAAGTCGGCCAAGCAACTTGGCTTCAACTACCAAGCGAACGAAAAGGCGTGGATGACGCGGAAGGTGTTTCAAGAATGGGTTCGTGGTGTTGACCGCGACATGCGCGCAGCAGGTCGTCGAATCTTGCTGCTGCTCGACAACGCTTCCTCTCACCACACCGGCGACCTCCACCTGACCAACGTGACCGTTCAACATCTACCTCCCAACACGACCGCATTTCTGCAGCCCATGGACGCCGGTGTAATCGCATCGTTCAAGGCCGCGTACAGGACCAAGCAGCTCCGGTGGGTGTATAACAAGCTCCGTGAGCCGGATTCTATCAAGGTGGACCCCTACGCAGTCGACCAGCTTCAAGCTATGCGTTGGTGCGACGAGATATGGCAAGGCATCAAGAAAAAGAAGACAATCGAGAACTGCTTTCGTCATACAGGCATCTGCTACGTAGGCCTCAAGGACCGGTCTGGTGATGTGACTGCGTGTAGCTACGGCGATGACGCGAAGGCGGAAGATGTCATCTTACGCCTTGCCGGCATGCAGGTTTCAGTGTGCATCAGATGTAATGACCTGCAATAAAACATTTCATTTCAGATATATATGCGAGGTACCGGGTGTCGGAAGTGGGGGTACTGGCTGTAGTCTGACGCGCAGTGTTTGCAACGGGGTATACAGACGCATTCATGGACGCCCTTGTTTGCACGACTTGATTGCTATCATAGAGTCTGCCGGGGCTCTGAAGCTGATGCCCGAGCACTTCGACAAGCACTGGTGGCTGCCTGGAGCAGCGGCAGCTCGAGCCGCCCGAGTTGTTGAGCCCGCACCACGACAGAAACGGCAACGAGTCGACACGGAACCTCGCCCGCACAAAACTGGACACGGCATTGACAGCACGCGACGCGAGCCGTCGAGGTTCGAGCTGATCGAGAGAAGCCTCGAGGCTTCTGGTGTAAGCATGGCCCTACCAACAATGTCTTATCAAGAATTGCTTCACCAAGACGACGAAGAGTTCCAACTAGCGTTCCTGCACCCTCGCGCGTGGGGGCAGGCTGGGCTACGGGAACTAGACGATTAAATTCTGTATATGCACACTACCTGTTACATTGCTGATCTTTGCGTTGAAGTTGCTCGTATGGTGAGTAGCTAACGCCATGTGCTGCGGGTTTTCTCCTCCAGTGCTCTCCAGTTCATTGCTCCCTAACTTTTCCCCGGCTTGATGGGGGATTTAGAGACGCTATTGGGCCTTTCGATAGATGATGCTGTGCTGGTCGGGAGTCCACCTAGCATCGATCCATTCCCATTCCACTCAATTTCGAATTCGATCGATGAAGAACACAACGCTGCGGTGCGCCAGAAGAAGCAGAAGACAAAGTCGGACGATGCCGTGCGCTGCGGTTTGTACCGCAAGCGAGTGAAGCTCGAGAAGGAGACTCTGCAGCGCGAGGTTGAAGAATTGTCGAACAAGCTGCACGAGCTTCAAGCGCAGGTTGCCCGTCAGAGGGAAATGGTTCAAGGAGACGAAAATTATTTGTGGAGGTCTCTTGCCATTCAGGAGAAGCAAAAGAGACGAGCTGCTGAAGAGGAACGCCGAAATCTGCAAGCTGCAGTCACTTCATCCAGTAAAGCCCTCAAGGACCTGCGTAACTTCTGCAATCGAGCTATTCCGTCAATAGCTGAGACGGCATAGCGTAACACACAGATAATATATATGTATTGCACATGAGATGTTTTAGTTTGGCGCACTTGGAAGTCGAAGTACAAATTATCTCAGCAGTTCCTGCAGGAAGTAGCATGCTACCGATGCTACCTCGACACGACTAACAGTAAGTCCTTATTTTTTTAAGATTCAAATTAAGGGCTTAGTAAGATCTTTAGTTGGCTCAGCACGAAAAGCAGGTCAATGTATGCCACACTCTACGCTGTACATGGGTGCGCAACAGGTTCTCCCAGAATTGGAGGTGGCGGTGGAATCTCTGCGCCGGCCCGCACAGCGTAATTTGGGCTACCAGTCTAGCCTTCCCATCCCCAAAGTGTGCATTCAACCTAGCAAGTTTCGTGGCACTTTATCATCTCCTGTGTGCGGCTGACAGACTGGGAGTCAAAGGATTTCACGTCGCCGGAGATAACGAGCTCGTGATAAGGACGCTGAATACTCGTACACCTCCCCGCGCTGCTCGGCTACGGCCTTTGTTTTTAAAATGCAGACACATGGCTGACAAGGTCCGCGTTGCGTCATGGATGCAAACCTCTAAAGCGGCAAGCCAGGGCTCCTGTAGTCTAGCAACTGCGGCAGTTGAGTCTGGGCAGACGCTGGAACCAGCACAAGAACACCTCAACATCACATTCCCCAGAATGCCGCAGCATGAAGGGGAGACGTGCAGGTTCTGCTGGCAGACCCCGAAGAACAGCAAAAGAAGACGTAAGTAGTGAGATTCGGCCAAGGGTAAAACCACGGCAGTAGGGTTGTTAGGACTCGGAAGTTGTCCAGTTGTCCAGTTGTCCAATATACCTCATCATCATCACCATCATCATACTCTACGCTGTGCGCTCCATGTTGTCTGTGAGAAATCGCATCGAAGGACACTTAGAGTGGCAAAAATTACTATGCTATGAAGTCCATGTACAGTACTTCGAGGTACAAGTACTCTGGTAAGCCTATGGAAAGCAAAAAAGCTGCGTCCATTGAATGGACGCTGTATCTAGTACATTAAAATAAATATACTAAGTACTGACAATCTACTTTACTAAAAAATAATCCGTGATTCCGATTCTTGAGGGTTTCGTAATAATATTTTCAAATACTATTTCGTATTATTGGGGTCATTTAAGCCATAAAAAGAGCATTTGGGCATCTAAATGACCTTGAAAACCCAATACTGTACCTCACAGAAAAAATGTTCCTGTGGGTTTCGAAATCTACTTGATACCAATTATTTTTGTTCTCTGGATTTTATCCAGAGGTGTTAGAGCGATATCTCTGCAGGTGCAGCTGTATGAAGCTGAGTCTTTTAGGGTCGACATACGCGTGACACGATCGATCGGATGTCGCTCGACCATGACTCCAGACACAACACTTTCAAGCCATGGAACGACACCCATGACTTCAAATTGAAGTTGTGGGCGTCGTTGAAGTCTTCAAACGATGCTGGTCTCGTTTCAATCTTGCTATACGTGCATCAGGGCTCGAGATAGTTGGCAATGCGAAGTAGGTGTGGCCCAAACAAATACGAAAGCCACTATTGTGTTTTGCAGATAAAATGTCGTCCCATTTATGACCTATATCGAGGAAGGCCGGTCCGCAATTAGGGCACAAAGCAGAGGCGGTAGCCTGGACGACTTAGATCGACCTCGAATTGCACTTTTGAAAACGCAAAAGGGATCGATTTACCGTAGATCGACCTTGTTCTGTTCAGATCCACCAGGAGATCGACCTCGAGCTCTGATTTGGCTTGTCGTAGCTCGCGTTGTTAGCTGGCCTAAATAGGTCAATCTGTCCCTTTCTTTGACCTCGCTTTATTAAATCGACCTCGACTTACACCATTTCAAGGTCAAATTGAGAGAAATAAAAAACGAGAGCGGCCAAAATCAAAACAATAGCATCCAAGAAAAAGGGCACTGATCCGGCTAAAGCTTTCCAGAGGGATTTTTCCGTTCATCATAGAGTGGACAAGTCAATGGGCTTTGCACCGAATATATAGTTTCGAGAGTGATTACATGATACCAGTATACGTTATTGAAGGTTTTATCAATTTGATTTTGGCGGCTATCAATTTGAACATTCCTCTCAATTTGACCTTGAAATGTATTATAAATCGAGGAGAGCTCCAAGTCAAAACGACAAAACGCTTGCAAAGCACAATAACTGCTTAAGTTTAAGGACACTTCGCGCCAACCAAAAAATCACGGGCAGAACAGCTAGACACGGTTAGAAATTTCAACTTGAATCAAACATAGAATCAGTACTATTAGTAACTAAGTACATGATAAAATCCAGAGCTTCTCCGTGGTTTTACGGCTTAGTGAGGTACGATAGACCGTTATTCCGTCAATATAATACTACATGTACAGTTATTGTGTAAAAACTATTTTCCTAGCCCTGAGCTGCATCGTTGCAAAGTGCATGAACAGATTTGGTCACGCTCTTTGGTCACTTGACTTGCACAAGTAAGTGTTAAGTATGACAAACCACTCGAGCACACTTCCCATCGATGAAGGCCCACTTCAACGGATGCCACATCCTCCATGAGATCTAAATGACGTTCTTAAAGCTTTTTTTATACCTGGGTTGTGCCAAATTGTGGGTTCTACGGCGAAAATGCAGGGATAAAAAATAAAATCGATGTTTTGCTTGCAATCAGTGAAGATAGCGGCTTCGAAGGGTCTGGGCATCATGATCGCATGCAATACGACACGTCTAAGGTAGGACAAGCAGCGAATACGATGTCCAATTATCGCAGGATGGCGAGAGCAAGGGCGTGACCAAGTGCCGTCATGATCGGTCAATATTTTGTTCTGTGATCTGAGTGCATGCTGACTAGTGTTCGCACAACCACCAACTGTATAGCTTACACTTAACACTAGTGTTTGCTAATTGTTTGTTAGTGTGTGGTGAATCTGGCTTACATGTTTGTGGAGTTAGACAATTTTTCACTATTTATCTTGTACTAAAAAAAGTTGAAGCTCTTTTGAATTGTCGGAAGCTGACTTGCACGCGAAGGTCTTATTCCTTACACCAACCATGATCTCTTCAAACTAAGCAGCACTCAATTCTTACTACGCCGTCGTGCGTACATGGATTGTATACTCGACGATGGGTGCTACTCAATTGTGAGTACACTTCACTGACTTCTGAGTAGTCCACCTAATGTGACTTAGGAAAGATGCCACGTCCGACATCATCACCTGGACCAGACCGGAGGAGGACACAAGACGAATGCATCTAGGGAAGTAACGCATCGATCCGCTTATGCGGACGTGAGTAAGCTAATATAGAATTCAAGTGGTATATTGCAGAAAACAGAAGATAAGTTGCCCTAAAGGGCTCGTAGCACGTTATTCGTGTTCGCGAATAGCATCCCGACAAGCAACGCCTTTAGAGTGTAGCTAATAGTTTCAAGTTGACGCAGCGCACGAGTTTAAATGAAGTTTACGTACTCGAAAGTCTAAGCACATTACTCAGAAAGTCCGCAAAATGTACTCAAAAGTGGAATGGCCGTAACAGTAGCCATTAATTTGATCTGCTAGTGATTGAGCAGCAAACATACAAACGCGTTTGCAAACAGCACTAACTGTAAATAAGTGTGTTGTGAAAATCACTACTTCGAAGTAACACGTTTGTGGAGTACACCAATGCTGACAAAGCACTATTTTTAAAGAAAAAACTTCCCAGCACTGGAATTGCTCCGCACGGGATCGTTTATCAACATGCACGAGAAAACCATTGACTGAAATCATTTGTTCGGACTGTTGGCACGTCAATTCATGGCGCCAGCAGAGTACGTACTGTATGGCCCTTAGAGGGGCGCGAAATACAGCTCGAAGTCATAGCTCGAGAACAGGTGAGTTACGTACTTCGAAGTAGTTGCTTTTACGAACTTGCGCGAGCTACCACTAAGCTTACCTGAAGCGAGATCTAAGATCCTTTTTTGTATTGTAATCACTTTGATCTCGCTACAACTAATATTGTACAAATTTCCTGTCACTAGATGATACGTGGATGGTACTGTACACATTGGTGATATTAAATTTGAGACCGCGGCAAACACCCGGTTACTAATCAACCTAAGTACGAATCGCGATTTAACCACATAAATCGATAGAGCTATGTCTTGTGCTTCTTTTAAGCTATTAACGGCTTCCGAGAACTCGACAAGTGATGCCGGTCGAAAACAATATCTCCATTTTCGGACCCCCAAAATCCCTGATATTATTCGGGGCGTGTGAACTCAATTTTTCTTCAATTTTGGCTTTTTGTACATTTTCGGAACGCTTGAGTTAAAGGCAATCGGTCTGAAGTGTTTTGACACATTATACGAGTAATTTTTACTTTCAAAATTTTGATGTCCGATTATGTCCGAAAATGGATAGGTCAACTTTAAACGCGATTATCTCGATAACTCTAAAAGGTGGATAAGTATCATTGTGTCAGCCGCCGTCTCAGCTGCAGCGCAAATTTTGCGCTGCAGCAAGGCTATTCTACTAATAAAAATAGTAATAACACAAACTTCTCGCCTACGCTCATTTACGTCGTCTGCAAGCTATCACCTGTCCTGGGTGGAGTGGACGACTCCACTAAAAAGTTTTCAACGTCGGCAGATGCTTCCGTCATCCAATGTTGTTAGATAAGCTAGACTGAAGCCCAAAAGCTGCTGGCCAGGACGGGATCTAAGAAATGCATGCAGCTTGCCGCATGTGTACGTGTATCACGAACAAACGTCAGCTGGGTAAATCCCCATTCTTGTATTCGATTTTGATAGCAGCATTTATCGGAAGTGGACGGGGGACGCCGTCACTTTAATGTCTCTACCTTGTCTCTGCCCCCGTCCCTCAGATATCTGAATTATCTGAAGTGATTACTTCCGGATAACAGACGATATCAGTACCCGTCCGCTCGGCACTTCTCGTCCACTCAGCAATAAGCAACGGGGCGGACAACAAGCAACTGAGGCGACCGAAGACGGCGCTGCGCGCCGTGCATGCACGCGAAGCTGCACGAGAGGGTCGAGGCCACCACTGCGCTGCTACACAGGGTGGAGACGGCGCTGAAGGCGGCGGGAGCGCGTGAGGAGCAGCACGAGAGGCGCCAGGCGCGTGAGAAGGTCGCGTACTAGGAGACGATGCTACCTGAGCTATGGGCAGCCGGACGAGATGGCCCAGGGAGCGGCGAGCGTGCCGCCCCTAGCATTCGAAAGGTATGTGACGTGTGTGAACACCGCTTGAAGGAGGTGATGGCCCCGTAGATGGTGGGAAGGCGGGATGAACTGTTTAAAAGGCGTGGAGTGTGAGGTAATGCTAACTCAGAGGAAACGCTAACACAGTGTTGTTATATATGTGCAGATAGCTCTGCTGGATGGGAGTACGCGCCACAGAGAGTGCTGGCGACCGCGATGCGTGCGATGACAAGCCGCGTACTGCGCGGGCAGGTGAAGATGCTGCAGCCGGCGAGCTTGTGGTCTAGAAGTGCAGGATGCTCGAGGCGCTGCCTTGCTGATCATCAAAATATAATGGTACGAAAAATGAGGTGCTGCTGTGTGGTAAAAGCCAAATAGTAGAGCTGACAGTATACTAACAAATCGACTGTTATTCTGACTAAAGACTTTTGTTTAAGCTGTCACTCAATGCATTGAGGGTAAATCGTGCTTGAGTGCGGTGTGCTTCCAGCACACACACGGCTTCGTCATGACTAATATTCTGCTGTTGTGCAATAACAGAGACTCGGTCAATGATGCGCTTACGGCGAAAGAAGAAACGTTTTTCTGCTGGTGTATTTCGCCAAGCCGAGTCGTGCAGCTCTTCCAGTCCTCGCACCGCTGGCCCGCCATGGATTCCAAGCGTCCACTCTTGCCAGACTTGCGTCACTGTCTTTAAAGCGCGCACCATTTTGTAAGTAGCCGGAAGTGCGGAAGCATGATCGGCTGGCGCCGACACAACGGGATCCGACGCGCCAGCGCCTCCCCAGTTGACTGTCAATCGAACGGCAGCAGCTCCCGACGTAAGTTGTGTAAATGCACCCTCCAAATTGCGAACTGAAGTCCCAACCTCGCTAATCTTGCCGTCAATATGTGCTAATGCTTGCTGCTGCTGTTGCTTTAGATGGTCCATGAGTTCAGGAACTACTTCGTTTAAATGCATTACGTTTGGCGATTTCTCCACGAGCATTTTTTCTTTCAGATCAGCAGCAAATGCATTGAACCTGCTGGAGTTAAACAAAGGGTGTTGCCACAACTTGTGTGCGGGATGCACATCGCGCAGAAGCACAGCATCTTGGAGAACGACGGTGCGCAGGTAAATGAGCAGCTCCAAGAAGCCACCAGTTGCAACATGTGGAGATTTTTGCTTCATGTACGCTTCCACGTATTTTTCTACGAAAGGAAACAGCCCAAGCTGAAGACTTTCAGGCGGCACGACAGCAGCACGCTCCAAGAAAAAAGATCGTCGGTCTGGTGAGAACCCTGCAAGGGAGCGCATGGCATCCCGCGGCAACGCAGTCAGGTAACATCCCTCCATGGCTCCAGCATTCCACCGCCCTAACCTTCGTATTTGTGACTCTGCTGCTCCAGCTAGTTCGGCCATTCTGGACCCGGACCCACGAGCGGCATGCGTCTTTGCCTTGGAGTGCATGCCGAGAGCAGTGAAAGCTTTCACAGTAGCGTCATCATGCGCGCGGTATGTCAATGCAGTGGTGGAACTTTTGCCTGACTTGAGTACTTTGATGTCGTACCATTCTTTTGGCTCCAAAAAATTCGGAACAGCTTCGTTCTGGACACCCCATCTGAAGAAGAGATACAATCCAAGAGCTCCAATCGGACACACTTCGACGTTACGGTGCCGGATACATGACCCAAACTCACGCCGACCGTACTGATTGGTCTTGCCTTGCTCCATTATCATCACAAGAGCTCGGCAGTCCATGTAGCCTTCATGTTCTAGAATCACGCTGAAAAGGTCGGGCAGCTCTAGATTACGTGCGGACTCTCCCCTCAGCAAACAGGCATGACACAAGAAGTGGCTCATGCGGTTGCGTAAGTCACCTCCGGTGTTCAGATTCATGTAATACCGAGAAATCGCAACCAGATCATCTGTAGTACAGTACCCGTCTAGTAGAGACCCCACACCCCTATCGACGTATTCACGCTTGTTCTTCTCGTGTTTTTCGCGCTTTAGAGTAGACAGGAGAGCCTTGATGAGGCTGTTGCGAGGGTGAGGATGTGCGTTCGCGCCACGGCTGTGCTGATCGTTGTACAGGTCCGAAACTGCGTTTACATACATCTCCACTGTAGCAACGCCAATCTTACGCGTCGTATTTTTCACTCGAACTTCTCGATCGACTACTTCTTCTTGAAGAAATAGATGCAGCTTTGACGCCGTCACTTGGTAGCGAGTTGTTTCATGGAAACCCTTCCGATCGCACCATGCTTTGAACTCTCGCTGCTTAGGCGCGTACGCGCGTGTTGTATTTGCAGGTCTTGCCTCGCGACAGCGATCAAGTGTTGCATTTGCGCTCTCTTCGAGCTCCACTTGCAGACCGGGTGGCTCCATTGCACGCTTGTTGCTCAACGAATATTGTTGACTATTTTAAACTGCAAAAAAGGAAATGCCGCTATCAGCGACGGCTGATCATCCGCCAGGGACGACGTCCTCGTACCATAGTGCAGCCAAATACAGCGGCCCCTAGCCCTAAGGAGATAACCACTCACTATCACTATTGTACTTGTCATTAGTCATTGGACCAAGGTCCATACACAAATCCCATCAACTAATTCGCCAAAAGTAAGACATGTACTGGGGGTATTTTAGCGCGTAGATTTCAAAAAAGCGGTCAGAATTGGCCAATTCGCAGTAGTTTTGGCGCTAGAGGCAATCAAAGAAGTCGACCGAGCGTAAAGTACATTTCGCTACAATTTCCAAGATAAACCTTCAAAGAAGAGCCACGATTTTTGAAAGCTCGCTGAGCAAATCACTTCAAATCTCACATGTTTTCTCGTATTGACCAATCATGGACTTTAAATTCAGAAGAAAAGATGCAACCCTTTACCCACCCAATTATCAAAATAAAGAAGACTTTTTCACGCGCTAATTTGAGCACAAAGGACTGCGAATTGGCCAATTCTGACCGCATTTTTGAAATCTACGCGCGAAAATACCCCTTATATCTAACTATCGTTATAGGTTTTCCGAAATCTAGACCTCATATGGGAGGGCGACATTCTGGTCCAATGACTAATGACGAGTACAATATATCAAGTTACGGAAGCGCCGCAAAAAGGAAGGGGGAAAAGTATTCATGCCGTACAGTCAAGCTTCAGATCTCTCTTTACTGCCGCACGTAGCCCTCCAGCGTCGATCGCGCGCGGAACGAGCATGTTCCTGGTTGGTACGCCTGTGCGTGGCTGGCCATCTGTGCAACCGCACAGGGAGCGCACACGAAGGCGCTGGCCACATCTAGAGCACAGCGTTCCCCGGGATGTCGAACAGCTCGCGCATCTTCATCCTCAGCCGGGCGACTGCGGACGCTGCGGCGACAGCCGCCACCACGCAGAGCAAGTTGAGCGAGACTCGTGCATGGGCGGGATGCTGTAACCTACGACTTGGTGCTTGTCACTTGGCTCTGCGATGCCTACACGGGCAGCAGCACTATCCAGCGGCGAGTACCAAGGATGGCTGTAATCGTTGGGCTCGTAATGCACTGGAAGGGTTTGACTGCAGTAAACTTGGCTTGACAGGCAGAAGACATGGATCCCACCTCTGGATATCCTCAGAAAAATAGACAACTGCACTGTGGTCAAGTGCACAATGTGCACTGCACACCTTGGTACCTGAGTGCAGTAGCTTGTTGCCAGGTAATGGGCTGCTATCTTATACTTGGTAGCCGTTGGGGCGTCATGAGCGAGTGCCCGATGCCGGCACCAATTCAACGCTGGTCCTGAACGATCGCACCCGAGGTCGAGGGTTCTCGTCACGGAAGATCTCCACCGCTCGCCAAGCTGCGGCTTAGCAGGACGAGCGCCATGTGGGCATTCGCCGGCCATGTGCTTCCTATGGCAGCCCCACAACGTTGCCGCTTCAAGCTCGCACTATGTGTCATAAGAGCAGAGGGATCCACGTCATCTCGCCTCCCGTCCTCTCGTTCTGCAAGTGGATCCCCACAGCGCCACCACCAGAACTCGCCATCTAGACGCCGCACGTTGCAGTGCAGCCCACCACCAGAAAGACACGAAAACCCACCACAAATAGAGCAAGAAATTGCATTGATCCAATAAATAACGCGTTGCAACCTGCTATCCCCCTCTCCTCTTCTTCTTCATCTCTACTCGAAATACCGCACTGCCGCGCGGGTCTCGCCGCCCGCAGTGGGGTCTGCGCGAGTTCCGGCCGCGTGATGCACCCGTCCGTCGCTCTCCGCGTGTGGTTGGTTCTCTATTGATTGGATTGAGATTCTGACTGACGGACACAAGTCTAGTCGTCGTCCTCCTCGTCGTCCTCCGAGATGGCGTTGAGGCCCGTGGACGCGCTGGACGGCGAGCTGGCGATCTCGGCCGCCACGCCCGTGAACGAGCGCCGCATGTACGAGAGCTCCTGCAATAGGCACAGCAAAAAGAGTCCGTTAGCGATGGATACATTGATACAGTATGCAACTGTCTCCATTGAAGTAATTGCATACCTCGAGGATGAGCTGCGCCATCTCGTCGTCGGCGTCGAGCGACACGAAGGAGCTGATCTGCAGCTGGGCGTTGTTGCTGGGGCTGGCGCTGGCGGGGCGGAGGCTCTCCATGGTGGCTCTGTTTGCTGCTGCTGCTGCTGGTGGTTGGAGATTGATGCACGCACGTTGGCAACCGCTGGCAGAATGGGAAGTGGGCAGGCACCAACACGGGAATACTTTAGAGAGGAGGGAAACGGTCCTGTGGCTGGGCATTCCAGGGAAAACTTGTCCATTCGTTGTGCTTGCAAGCAATGGACACTCGAAAAGTGAGGGTTCCCCGCTAAGTACGAGACGAGACATGACGCCGCCCCGCCTCTGCCCCGCACGCACTGATGGCCAATGAGCGATTTTACAGCCGCGTTTTGGCCAATGCGAACGCGGAACGGGCCGTAGCGCGTCACATGCTGCTTGGGAGAAAGACACGGAGCGTCATTCTGGTTGGGCGGCGCAGAGGGCCGACGTCATCCCGTGACGTCGTCAGCCGGCCCCAGTTGAAGTTGGGGCAGCTGCCCGCTATCCTGTGGCTGCCGCGATCTTTTCCTCCCGGCCTGGGCCATTCTCCTGGTGCTGGGGCTTCCTGTCACTAACTGCAGGATTGCCGCTGCTGAAGCACTTACACCCCCTGCACTCGTGCAGTGCATCCCCCCGTAGGTGTTGAATCCGGTTATGTCCGATTTCCCGTCATGCGACGTGTGTCAAAAATGCCAGCTGGTGCACCAGTACAGGAGCAACCACCACTGGCGGCTCGCCACGCATTTGCAGGCATCAACAAACTAGGATATTGTGCCTAATGCCCATTTGGACTTGAAATCGGCACTTTGAAAATCTTGAATTAGGCACCATACAAAGATCTATATATTAGTAAGCATATGATTTAGAGAATGTGTTCTCCAAGTCGCTATCAACAGTGTTTGTGTTCCTGGCAAGAGATCTATTCATGGGGCCGAGTGTGAAACGTTGTCACACCAGGACTCATTTACGGTTAGTCCCGACACTGAGCGTGGTGACCCTGGCATCACCACAACACAGACTGAAATTCTTGATCGACGAGAGAGCTGATGCTATCCATAATATCTGAGAAATTGAATGATGCGCAACAGAGCGCAGATACAGTGTAGCTGCTCCTTGCTCATTATGTGGTATCCAAAAGGCGATGTAATGTTACGAAGATTTGATAATTTGTCGGATGCCAGGTTACATGTAGTTAGGTTTATTATTTACTTACTATGGTATATTGGTCTGTTACGATTGCCTGGTCGACCCAGCTCCATAACATAATTCGGCAGGTACGGCTGTCGCGGAGTGCGCTGTCGTGTATGAGGGCTTCATTGGCGTGCCAAATGCACAGAGCAGAGTGAGGTCGAGCTAGCACGAATTATATTGGCGCGAAGCTTGAAGGCATAGTGACGAAAGTGAAGTGGGGAGGGTAGTGGCAGTGGTTATTATAGCGGCGACGGATTGAGTTGTTCTAGTAGTTCTAGCCCAGTCGCTACTGCGCTAGATAAGATAGAAGCACCGATAAATACATGTACCTACGACATAGCCATCAATGGACCACTATTTACTATAGAACCGAGCCTGAAGCCATTCTCTTAAACAAGGATCTTTTGAAAGCTCCATTTAGGTACTTTGGATTGTTTATGCACCAAGTGCCTAGTTCGTTGATGCCTGCGCATTTGAGCTGAGCAACATCAAGTGAACTTCACTGTGAAGGCTATCAACGCCTGCGCAAAGGAACGCACGAACGATCTGCATGCGGTCGGTCGCTGGGCCAGCGGCATTCGAGCAGCGGAACCAGTGGCCGCAAGACAAGATATTCCAGAGCGACCTGCACGCGAAGCCTGCCTCAGGAACAAGGAACAAGCTCAGCAACAACACCCAACAGCAGCACGGCGATACATTGCGTGCATTCATAACAGCGGTTGGCCTTCGATCCCTTACAAGCAGCGGCCCGACAGCAAGAGTCGTCTGGGCGGCGCTTCTTCCATGAGCTCTTACATGATGCTGGCCACCTCGGTGGTCTCCTCCACGACAACGGGGCGGGGCTCCATCGCGACGTCCTCCTTGGCCATAATCGGGTACGACGCGTCCGTGGCGATGCCGCACTGGTTGTCCTTGTTGCGGCTCATCATGATGTAGCCCTTCATGCCCCACGAGTCGCCCCACGAGTTCTTGACGAGCCAGAAGTCCTTCTTCTTGTAGACGCCGTAGCCCGCCGCAGCGACGCCGTGGTCCAGCGCATCGGGCGCGTTGCCGCACA
>JAIKVE010001084.1:0-13831 GCA_024679115.1 Phytophthora pistaciae
GATGGCGACGGCCAGAGGCGGCACGGCGCCGCGGTCGAAGCCCACGCGGTCCTTCTCCTTGTCCTTGTCCTTGGCCTTCTCCACGACGCTGCTGAGCTGCTGCGTCCGTCGGTAGCGACTCGAGCGCGTCGTCGCCTTCTCGTCCCCTCCGCGCGTCGCCCGACGTCGAGTGCGAGACGGCGAGTCTGCAATCTGAGGGGCAGCAACAACAGAGCCAGTCAGCACTCAAGTAGCAAGACAAAACTCAAAGAGGAGAAGAACCAGTCCTACCAGGGAGAAGTTAATGTCCGGGTCACTCCGAGCCCCCTCAATCTACGAAGCAGAATGACAAAGTACCGGGAAAGTTAGCGCCAGAGTCACAAGACAACAACAAGATAGCATCGGTGGATGGACGTACCGCGTCGATCATGAGTGTCGCTCGGTCTTGGCAGAGCTGCAGTAGCGCTGTAATAGCCGGTGGCTGGAGGGTTTCGAACTCGGACGTGAGGCTGTTTTCCCCTTCGTAGCCCACGGGCGGAGGCCAGAGACGAGCAGCGGGGATGGCGTTTTGGTACGGATCGGAGCAGTTGGTGATGCCCATGAGCTTCACGATTCGCGCAGCACCTGCAATAACTTCCTTGGAGCTCGTCAGGAGACTCGCCTGAGTGTACTCGGCGCGTGCGAGCTCCACTTCAGCCGCCCGCAGCTTCTGCTCCAGCAACCGCGGGTCTTCTGTTGACGCTGTCGCCTGTGAGATTTCCAGTGAGTGAAGCTGCTCCTCAAGCTCGGCTTGGTTGAGTTTGATCTGCTTCAAACGCGCTTCGTACAGCTTGGCCTGCTCCTCGAAGCTCGCGTTCAGCTCCTCGCGGCTTGTGAATTTCTGGAGGATGAGCTCCATCTTGGAGAAACCGGTGGCCTTTTGGATCTTTTCACACATGGATTCGCACTGCTGTAGTGCGACTTTGGCTGCTAACGAGCGTGTAGTGGCACTAAACGTTTGTCGGGCTTGTTTTCGAGCTTCTTCTTCGACAGTTGAGCTGGACGATTTCCCTTTTGCTGACCGTACGCTTTCAATCATCTCCAGTCGGCGTTGATACAACTTGTCGGACGAAGCCTGGTCGTGGGCTACTTTCTCCCGGGAACGTTCGAGCTTGTCAACTACAGCAGACAACAGGCGTTTGCTCTTCTCAACTGCCTTACGCACGACAGGGAGCTCCTCGTTCTGCAGATGGGCCTTCTTCATGAGGAGAACCTTCTTCTCAGCCTGCAGATCTTTGAGCTTCATCTGCAACAGACGCAGCTCCTTCTTGTTGGCTTCAAAGTGCGCTGGGGCGCAGGCTGGGAACAGTTCACATCCGCGGATGAGCTTGCGGTGGGTCTTTTCCTGGTAGTCGATGTTTCTCGTCACCTGCTCAAGTTTCGCTAAGCGGGAGCTCATTTCCTCCGCAGCGTGCTTTGCCATATCACACTCACGCATCGTCACTTCGTACCGCCGCGTAGTTTCACGAATCTTCCGCTTCACATCCTGGAGGTACTTCTGCTTTTGAGCAACTTCGGTCTTCACAGTGTCGTACAGAGTTTGGAGTTTGAGCACTACTCGGTGGTTGTACGACTGCTTCAGATCCCAGTCAGACTGCGGGTAGTCCTGGAAGTGGGCGGGTAATCCGAAGGATGTCGCGATGGTCACCAAGTCTTCCGTGCTGGCAATACTACCGAGCTTCAGCTCCTTGGAGGGAAGTCCAGCTTTCGCTGAAGCTCCATTAGCGAGAGAAACGGGAGAAGGTGCTGCTGATATCGCGTCCGTGGACAACTTTCTCGACTCCTTTCGGTTGCCAGCAGTTGCCGTCGGATTTGGGGCTTGTGTTCGTTGCTCTTGCAGCGAGGGCAGCGACGCTGACGGCTTCAGGGCTGCTGTGGGGAGGCGTCGGACAGATGATGTCAGCACGCCTTTTACTGTGGTGTACGCGGTCTTTTTCCGAAAGAGATGTTCGGGAGATATCACATCCACGGTCTGGTTCACGAGCGAAGTCGGGACCGATGTCATCAACACACTCGCGTTCTTCACTGCAGCCAGCTGCGAAGAAGTCATTGCGCCTCTAGGTCGACGAGTGGTGGGGTCGAACATACTCTTCTTGACGTCCCAAAACCGTGCATCGAACAGCCCAGAGCGAGATTGTGATGAAGTAGGGGCTAGCGCTGTTTTAGAGTCTCCAGCGTCGTGTCGCCTAACTTCTTCGTCAATTCCGTCTCCAGGTCTTCCACGGGACGAACCCAATGGAAGCAGTGAGCTTGATGAAGGCGTGTGCAGCATTGCAGGGATTGACCCCGGACTGTTGTTGTTGCTACTGACACTGGAGATGTTCGCCTTCTCGAGAATAGGATTCTGTACTACTGGGTCGCGTACAATAATTTCCCGGCCAAGTGCGAGCCACGAAAACTGGATCCAAACCCACCGCTGGTAAAAGAAGAAACAGTTTTTGAGCGCTTCCTTGTCCTTGATCGTGGAGCTCAACGTCGCGATGCTCGACGCATTCGCTGCCGGCGGGAAATTATCCAATGCTGCAAGCAGGGCAGAAGACGTGGTCGATAATGTGCTCTCCATGGTGGATAAGCCACCTAAACCGGAGGAACCAATTGATGACACTGAAGTCAGCGTGGCTCCAGAGGTGGCGCCTACAGCTGAATTGCCGGTCTGAACGTGTGGTAAATTCTCGACAAACAGGAACCCGTCCAAGTAAAGCCTCTTCAGGTCGAACGGTGCGTGCACGAACTGGGGCAACGGGCGTTGATACGACAGACAGAATTCATACATGAAGCGGGTGACGAGGTGCACGATAGCAGTGAAGTTCTTGGTGCTGGGGTGGGCGCCGTGATACCAGTCGTCAATGCTCTTGCCATACTCCTTGACAATATCGAAGGGCATCACGTAGACGGGTGGGTCGGACGGGCTTGTTGCAGCGCCATAGTTGAGCAGTGGACCATCGGTGAGAACCTTCCAGTACCCGAAAAGCTCGGCTTTGTAGTTGGCAGTGTACAGAAGCTGAAACATGGGCAGGTTCACAAGAACTTGGCGCAAAGCGTCCCACTGGTAGCAACGCTTGAGATGCCATGGTAGCTCTTCGACACGACGGAACGTGGTTGGGTGGATACGAAAGAAGCGAATGAGCCACTGGTGGTACTGCTGCTCCGCGCGCTCGCTGCCGATGTAGCGCCACCAAATGACGTCGCGCAGAATGTCTTTACACATTGGCAGAACCACAACCTCCTGGACGAAGAGCACACTCAAAGTGCGTAGTGCCCGTAAGAGCGCCTGCCACTCGTCGTCAGAAAATGCTGTGAGGTGTCCCATGCTTCCTTTACCTGCTGGATGGTCGAATGACGAGCTTTCATCGTCTTGTTCATTCCGACGGCGATGAATACCACGCGACTCAGTCACTACAGCATTGAGAATAAATCGCAGTTCGTTCAGCAGCAACCCGTGACGACTAACGTAGAGAAGACACAAAGCTCGACCAAGAAGTTCCCCCAGTGGCGCCACAACGCGTCCACCCGTGAGATAGTCTGGCCTGTTGCCAAGTTTGTTGAGAGCTCCATTCTTGCTCCCTCGAGGCTCCGTGGAAAAGCGCTTCAGCTTGTGGCGTACTGCCTCCAGCATGGAACCTGTTGCCGACGGGCTCTTCGAGTCCATCGATGTCGAAGCGGGGCCACCTTCCACCGTCAATTGTGCTCGAGATCCCTCCGCGCGTGTCATGTTGACAAACATCTCTTTGGTCTCGTGCACACTTTTCACGCGTTTGATCTCGTTCCACCCTGGATTCGAGGTGTTGTCGTCATCTTCACGCGGGAGGAAGTCAAGAGGGCGCTGGGAATCGTTCGTCTCACGAACTGCAGCCTCAGCAGCAGCTCGTGCCATCTCAATTTTTGCTCGAGTGTCGCTCTGGTGAAGGGAGTACCGACGCCCAGAAAACTGCGGCAACGGGGGGTCTGCGCCAGACGCTTTTCGGATTGAAGCTGAGCTAGCGATGGAAGCTGTGGCCCCCGCAGGAGTGTGGCTTGCATTTTCGCCGTCGTACTCCAACAAGAACTGCATAGCATCATCGGTCGAGAGTTGATCAGGTGTGTATCCGGCCTCCATGCTGCGCAGTACCGATTCCAGCAGCTGACCCACACTGTCAGCGCCCAGCCAGCTTTCAAACACCGCGTGGATGTTGAATCCCTCCTTCACCGCCCAGAACAGACAGACAAGGAAGTTCTTGAGAAAGTGGGGGCTGGCACTCATCGGCACACCAACGATGGCATTCTGTTGGATTTCAAAGAGTTGCAGCCCCGTTCTTCTTGGAGACCCGTCGTCATCCTGGTCGCTGCTGTCGGAATTCTTGGAAATGAATTTCTTGACGATGCCCCTCCGATTATCTTCCGTCAGTGGGAGGACGTGTATGAGCTTCCAATTGCGACGACCAGCCTCTACTTTAATCCTCTCGATCATTTGGGCACTGAGACTCGTCTTCTCGTAGTAGTCACCTCCGACCCCGACCTCATCGCGTCCTCCTTCGTCACCACGCAGCACTAGATAAGCAGGTGAGCCCGCCCCATTGTTGGTAGGCAGAACCTGGGATAACTTGGCCGTGGGGTAGTTGAGCGTCCCCGAGAAAATGATGCGAACATTGGGTGGAAAGGATAGCGGTACCCACTTCAAGATGCTCTCGCCGTTGTTGGTATGCAGTCGGTGTAGCCCATCGACCACAATAATGACGCGGCCTTTTTTCGAGGCGGACTCCAAGAATCGAGGGAACTGCCAGCTTAGACGCTCCTCCACGTCCGGGATCTCTTTGGTGAGCTCAAAGTACTCCTTGATCTCTCGCAGAATGCGCTCCAGCAGGTTCGAGACAGAGCAGGACTGCCGGGAACACCCCACCACATGCGCAAAGATGAACTCGGGGTACGAGGACTGCCAGTTCTGGAACATTTTCTTCCGACGCACGACCCAATTCGCAAGGAAGGCACTTTTGCCCATTCCACTCTCACCCAGCAGAATTACAGGGCTCTTGGGGGTGTGCATCGCGTCAACGTCGCAGAATTCGTCGAGCTCTCGAGTAAGTCGCGGGTCTTCGTGGTACACAAAGTCGCCTGTTTTGAGTCGTAGCCGCATGAAGCCATGGTGGAAGCCGCTCTCCAGATACGACACGGAGTCCCAGCACTCGCTGTTGTTGATGGATGCAGTCGCACCAGCTCCATTGGTTGCTGCGCTTCTTCTCCGATCCATCGCTTGCAGGCTATGGAGACTTTAGCTAACGACTCGCGGTAATTGGTGTGTGTGTGTGTGTTGCCGTTTTATTTAGCACATGGGAAACGGATGCTGATGGAGATGAAGTTTGAATCTGAATGTACATTACATTTCTTTGGTTGCGGGGCGAAAGCTACAGCTACCCTAGTGTAAACTACCGCCTGAATACTTGATCTGTGGCATGCCTTACCATTGGGCTTGCCTTCCTACAGTACAGCGTATGCGTATCCGTCTTCAGAGACGATTCTCACTTCATGTGACTCCGATGTCGAAGCACCCGCAGCAGTTTGGGTCATCTTTGCCGATTCGCGCTGGGCGATCACCTTCTGGTTGTCACCAAAGTTCTGGCAGAATCTCGCAACAGTCTCGTGGCCGTGTGACCTGGCCAGCGCCACAACATCGAGTCCGCGGGTCGTCTTGTGGTGGATGCTGCCTCCGTAGTCCAGGAGCAGTTTACACATCGGCACGCTCCCAGATTGAGCCGCGAGGTGCAGCGGAGTCTTGCCGTTGAACGCGTTCTTGGTGTTCACGAAGGCGTCGTACTCAAGCAGCAACTGAAGCACAGGCATCGCCTGACATGCAACCGCCACATGCACAGCAGAGACACTGTCGGCGTTGCACAAATTGACGTTCGCGCCATACTCGATGAGCATCTCGACGACTTCAAGGTCTCCCAGTTGAACGGCTGAAAGCAGGGGCGATGCGCCGCCCGAGTCCGTGACATTCGTGTCAGCTCCGTGGGTCAGCAACATTGCCACAATGCTATGGTGTCCATAGCGACACGCAGCATGAAGACTTGTCAGTCCATCTTCCATCACCGCGTTCGGGTTCGTGCCGCGGTACAAGATGGACTCCACTGCGTACGCGTGGCCGATTTGGCTAGCCACGTACAGCGCCAGCTCCCATTGACGGTCCTCATTCCACCCTTCAAGCGGAGCTGAAGAGCTTCCGAGAGCCTTCGAGTCCAGCAGAAGGTGGTCTCTGAACTCCTCGAGGAACGAGCGCATCGAAGATACCTCGCTGCTGGGCAATTGCAGCTTGGGGAGCCCTGGCAACAACGTTTGTGGGGCCTTAGTATTGGAGGAAGCCGGGCTGTTCTTGGTGGTCATGGTGGGATTGCGTGCCAGGAACGCAGTGTGGCGTCGGATGTCAATTCCGCGGTAGTAGCGAGATCTGCGGCCAGTGGTTTGCAGCTTCGACGGCGTTTTCGACGATGAACCAGCAGGGGTCGCGTGTGCCATGCACTTCGCCGACGTCTGCTTCATACTCGCACGGTCTCCGTGTTTACCGATCGATTTGTCGGTAAATGCCGGAAGGTCCTGCAGCTCACGAAGCTCAAACTCGGAGTCCTCGCACTTGTGGCTGCTCGCCTTCGAGTCTTCTGCTCGGAGGTAATACTCGACTCCAGCTCCATACAGAGAACTCTCCTCAGAAGGGGATCGGATCCTGCGCTCTTTGCCAGTGTTGCGTGTGCTGCTGCTACTCATGACACTTTGGCTGCTGCTGGAGAAAGAGGTCGTGCTCTCGCTCGCAACGCTGTCTGAACTGCTGCATCGGCTGCTGCCGGTGGCTTTCGGAGCCGCAGGCAGAGTCGACCGCGTTGCCAGTTGATACTTCTCCTCGAAGCCGAAAAATGCTTTCAGGGTCATGAGCACTTGGCACTTTTCCAGCGAGTCGATGCTTTGGAGGAATGGGCGAGGGAAGGTGTCGAACAATCCTCTCACTGAGCTGATGAAGAGCTCCAGCCCCCGACGTCGGTTCTCCATAACGGCGGGCGTGTTGCGCTTGATGAGGAATTTGGACGGGAAGGGGTAACTGCGGAGGAAGTAGTGGAAGCTGCGGAACGTGCAGTTCCAGTTGCGGCAGCGGCAGGACGAAGCTTCGCTGCTGGAGCTGGATGCCGAGTGGAAAGAGTTCGCCAGCGACCGGTTCGACGAAGGGGCCCCCGTGTGCGTATCGGAGCTGTGGGCGCGTGACAGCAACGCCGTCGAAGGGGTCTTGGTAGCTCGGATCAGATCCTTCCACAGCTTGCGGAACTGCGAGTAGGAGCGCATGGCGGACACGCGGACTCCGGAAGTGTTGCCGGCCATGCTGTTGCTTTCATCGTCGTCTTCTTCGAGCAAGAACTGGGAGCTGGTGCTCGTCATGCTGGACCAGTTGCGCGCCAGTTCCTCCTGTCGAAGCGCGCGCTCGTGCAGCTGGATGGCGAAAACTTGCTTGCCTGCGCGGACCTCGTAGAACGGGACGGCGACTTCGTGGGTCTGTAGCCAGCTCATGGTGTGTGGAGCGGAGCCGTGGCTGGTTTAAGTACCCTTGCGGAGCAAAGGGTGAATTCGTTTTTGAGCGCTGCAACCGTCCGCCGAACCCAGAGCAGCCTCCAACGCCGCCGCCGTCTGCCCATGGTGCTTGTGCAACGAACGCTCCCACGCAAGAATCGTCTTTCCAGCAGTCGTAATGGGGCCGGCAGCGTAGCGTTCAGACGATAATCAGTCCGTCTTAGCTGATCCCGTCTAGTTTCATTCTCAGGATACTCGGCGTTACGCACGTCTGGGCTTTCGATCGTTTCACATTAGCTGCTCCATTCTTCTATCTCGGTAGACTAATGCTGACCCCGTCGTCGTCGAGAACTCAGTAGCAGGTCCCTACGACTGGACAATCACTGCCGTGTTTGACGCGCCGCACGCCTTTCATCGCGCGTTGCGCGTTACCGGACCGCGTGGGCTTCTGGGTCGTGGCTGAAACGGACGCTGCGGTTGTTGTGGGGCCTCGTGAGCTGCTCGAACTGCGCCTGGGCCGTCTTGCGCGTGGTCATGTACGCGTCCTCGGCCGCGTTGCGCACGGCGATGATTCGCGCCATGAAATCCTCTTGCGTTCCGGTCTCGCGCTCACGGGGAGGCGCCTGAAAGCTGACGCGGTGGTCCACAACTTTGATGAGCGAGCTCTCGTGGATCATGATCTCACTAATTTCCTCCATCTCGTCGATCGGCTCCACTAGTCCGGATGCTGCAACTTGGCGCTCGAGTTCGTCCCAGCGGCGCGTATCCGACGGGGGCTCCACGTCGCCGACCCCCCACGTATTGACGCGCTGGCGGGTGCGTGGTGGGGTAGCCACTGCTCTTGCCATCATACGTTCACTGTGAGGCCTCTTTGAAACCTTTGGCGCTTTGGCCTTGGGTATTGAAGGGGGAAGTGGTGGTGGCGTCTTCATCTTCTGGAGGTCGCGCCGCCGACAGTTGTGTACACTAGGAGTTGACCTGCTTGTCGCGGCAGACGTTGAATCGACACCAAAGCCCGCCAGCACTTCTTGTCGGGCGGCATCAAAGTCGTCCAACCGACGAGCGTGAGTGAGGCAACTTGTACAAAAGGCGACTGGGTGCAGGATGATTTTCTTGCTGCCGGTCTTGGCGAACCCCAACTTCTTCTTGACGCAGCACGCATGGCAAATGACGGTCGAGCACATTTCGCACTCGGCGGTGCCGCTGAACATTTTGAAATTCTTGGCGCAAATCGGGCAGCTCCGTTGTCGGGTCATGCTCATTGATCTTGCAGGTCGTTGGCGGGCGGAGGAGTCTGGACTTGAGCGGATCAGCCACGACAGCTTCTTGTTCTGAGCGCACACGCTGGCTTTGGCGCCGTACATGAGCGTGAGAGCTACTGAATGCGCTGCGACGCTCTCAGAGATGTTACCGTTAGGGTCGAACCGAGCCTTCATGAAGACATCCACGCCGCCCGGGGACTCCGGGGACTCGATGTACAGAATGCAGGATGAAATTTGAGCGCGCGCGATTTTCTTGTCGTCCAGAGGACCGTAGCCAGGGACGCTAACCGAGTGCATCAGGTGGTATCCAATACGTTCGTTGCTGTCCTCGCGAGTCAAAATGCCCGTCGCCTCGATGAAAACGAGGTCGCGTGGCCGGACGATGGGCGCAAGTGCAGCGTGTGGGGTGCCCTTGACGACCCACTTCACGCCCAAGAACCGAAACGGGTGGGAAGCGGACGGCCCGCGCAACTGGCACAAGGTCTCGGCGTCGAGCAGCGTGTTTTCCGTGTAGGCTGCCTTGAGCATCATCGTCGGGCCGTCCACTGCGACGGCCCCGTACATGACCTCGTTGAGCGATCCCTGAATGGAGCCGACCTGCAGCAGTATCGGCATCTTCTGTCGGGAGCGGCCTTGGGCTATCGAGTTCTCGACAATACTCGCGCTCTCGCCTCGAGACCGAATGGGGGTTGCCGGTTGGCGCGCTTGTGCAGGTTGATGCAGAACGCTGGGCTGCGTCCGCTTATACATGGCGAGGTGGTCGCATGTGCGGACGAGCTTCCAGGTGCGGGCATCCACTTTGCCGCCCGCTTGACGATGCGCGTCGTAGTCGTCGATAGCGTTGTGAATGAGGCGGTGAGCGAGGTACTCGAGTCGGTCACGCTCGCTGTCTGCCATGGCCAGCGGCGGAAACGGCGGCACGGGAATCGGGAACCTGCTCGCCATGGCGCTTGATCGATTGTGTGAGCACTAGAGGGTGAGCCCGGCTACCACGGCTGTATCTACCGCTTGACGAGGACTGTACCCTTGACCGCCAAATGACAGCCATGACCGTGACATTTAATGAAGTGACAGCCAGTTTGCGCGACTCGCGAGGTGTAACACTCAAATCCCAATGATACCTGTCAGAAAGAGGGCAGCCATTCTTCACGTTGTAACTTTTGGCCACGCTCACGCTGCGACCCGAGACTGTAAAATTCTTGAATGCTCGCCGTCTTTTGCAGCAAGTCGCCAGCAACACGAGGTCTCCGCTATCCTATCCGGTACTTACAAGTTTAGTCTTTCCCAAAGCTTCGACTGCTGCCGTGGAGCACGTAAGCGTGCTTTTACTTTACATTATAGTGTCCTTGCAGCAGCTTTAGCTTACCGTGTATGCTCATTCTTACTCAGCAAACGAGATGTTTGATGAAGCATGGCTGCGGTACATATCCTTTGTCCCTTTGTCCTATCCAGTTTGTTCCCGAGCGCGCAGCTTAGCTTATACGACTCGCGCGTCGCTGCGTCTCGCGCCGTTCCAGTGTCTCGAGGCGAAAGTGTCGGTCGTTTGGTGATAGGCCTGCGCGCTAGGCGGAGTGCCGTCTGCGGGTGGGGATTGCGGCTGGCGCTGTAGAGAGGAGGCGCGAGCGGCGACGCCATCTTCAACGGCGAGCAGGTCGTCCGAGTTGACGCTCTCGTCGCTGGTGGGGCGCGCCTCCTTCCTGTTCTGGAGCCACTTGGTCAGTGCCTTCACCGCCACGTAGCCGACGCGCGCGAACAGACAGAGCAACACGAGAGCATTCACGCAGATGATGATCTGGGAGATCAAATCGCGCACCCGCTGCGGCACCAAGTCGGACGAGACGAGCACGAGCGAGAGCAAAAGCATTACCACGCGCAAGTACGCCGTTAGCAGCCCGATCACGTAGAACACGCGAAGCAAATAGGGGCGCCGCACGACTGTGGCGACGATGAACACGGCGTTGAAAGCACGAGCAGACCGAGCTGCACCATCGGGTCGCTCCCGGCACCGACCACCGCTCCGGAGGCGACATCCAGCGCCATCTTGGCCACGAAGAAGTAGCGGTTCTCCGTGGTGAAGTCTTGGTAGAAGGAGCCGTAGCGGTGGTTGAACGGCTTCTTCTCGTGCTCTTCCGTCCCGTGGTCGGCCAGCTCGTTCACATAACGAGTGAGTACGAACACGCCGAACGCTGCCAATCCGAAGCAGGAGGTGGCAAGCACGACCAGAGCCAAGATCAACCCCCCGGTGGCTCGCTTGTCCCGAACCGAGTACGAGATCTGAAAGTACGCCGTCATGGCCAGCGAGTACTGGAGCAGCAGCAGCAACTGGATGCTCACCCACACGGTGCGGTTGTTAAGCATTTGAGCCAACGGGGTGCTCTCCTTCTTGAACACTCGAAGTGCCAACCGAGCCGCAAAGTAGAGCACTATCAGCAGCCCGCACACCACGAGCAAGACCAGCATCGTGTAGTAGAACAGGTAGTCCGGGTTCACGCCCAACGCGTTGGCATAGCGACTCACCCCGCCCAAACTCGATTCTGTCCCACCACTTGAGAGCAAGCGCTGCCTCATTGTTGCGCGGCTCGAGCACTCCCCCATCGAGCTTGAAGGGAAAATCTGAAGGTTTGTCCAGCTAAACTTCGCACAGAACTCGACGAAAAATACGGGTACTCCCTCCAGGTTAAGTGAGCCCAGAAGCGTGATGAATTGGCCCTGGGCGATCAAGTGCAAGAGTTCAAAGAGACCCCCGTTCGCCGACGGAATGGCACTGGCAGACGCCAGCGCTCCTATCACTGTAGTGCCGACCGCTGCCACCCCCGCTATCGCCACACCTGACGATGTAATTGCAGTCAAAAACTTCCCAGCATCATTCATTACCGAGATTTGAAAGGATGAGTAGTCCGTGTTGAGCCCCGAGATGGGGTATTCCAGGTTCACGCCCAAGCAATCGCTGCAGGAGATCCCAGAAGTGTCGACGTCCCCAGCGGCACTGGCAGCGCGAGAAGCCACTGTTAGCGCGGCAGCCACAGCTTCATCGTAGTGGTCCTCGGCCCACGGTTTCAGGTAGTAGTCGTAGGAGAGATACGCCACAGGAATGATCAAGAGCAAGAAGGCGAGCTGCGTCAAGATGGCGCACGCGCAGCACTTCGCGCAGCAACCCATGGCACCTCCACGCTGCGAACGAAAGCGTTATGCCCAGACAAACAGCAGCAGCAGTTCGAAACGGACGTCGCTCGTCCTGGAGCACAAATAGTGATATCTGGACACTCGGGTGGAGTGCTAATACTTTCTAGTTTACCATTAGTGTGATAAGAAAACTACGAGGAGAGCTGCGTCTGAGCGGTGCTTGCTCCGTCTAGAATGCGCTGCGGAGGTCTATCCTAAGCTGGGGCCACGTACAGGATGCCCATATTCTTGAAGTCGCGCTTCTTCAGCGACTTCTTCACCAACGGCAGAGCCTCTAGGATGGCTCCGAAGTCGGGTCGGCGCGCTGGGTCGTGATGCCAGCAGTGCTCAATGAGTTCGCCGATCTTGAGTGGCGTCTGGCGCGGTAGCGCCGGACGCATTTGCTGGCGGGCAACAGCGAAGGCAGCTGCAAACACGAAAGCACAACACGTTAGCAAACTTGCTTCCCGGATCACAACAATACGGGTAGCTCAGAGATGCTTGCTCACCTTGAATCGGAGTCAGTCCGCGGAAGGGTTGGTCTCTTGCTAGCAGCTCCCACAGCACGATACCGAAGCTGTAGACGTCCGCCTTGTTCGAGTACGGTTCGTGGCGGATTACCTCCGGCGCCATCCACCTGTACGTTCCTGTTTCTGCAGTCAAGTCGGACGAGCTTCCGATCTCCAGCACGCAGCTCAGTCCGAAGTCGGAGATCTTGGCCGTGCCGTGCGAGTCAATAAGCACGTTGCCGGACTTGAGGTCACGGTGCATAATGGAGCACAGGTGGAGATAGTTCATTCCCATCGCCATTTCAGCCGCCAAACGGAAGAAGTCGATCGGGCCGCGGCGTGCTCGGATGAGGTCGGTCAACGTGCCGTTCTCCATAAATTCAAACACTACAATAACAGAAAAAACTGTTAGGATGATCCTTTCAACATGCACCACACAGCATCCAGAGAACTTACCCAAGCAGTAGCGAGGCGGGTTGATGGCTGCCCCTAGGAACAGGACGATGTTGGGGTGGCGCAGCTTGCTGACAACAGCCACCTCGCGATGGAACTCGTTGAGCAGCTCCTCTCCAACCGCCTGCGTGTTGGTGGACGAGTCCACAACCTTGGCGGCCACGTGCGTTCCTCGCCACCACGCGCTGTACGTGCTTCCTGAGCGTCCAGCGCCGATCGCCTTCTCCAGCCGCACCTCGTTCAGGTCCAGCTTCCACTCGGCCTTGATCTCGTTCTTGTCCACCATCTGCAGCACGCCCAGCTTCTCGGCCAGGCTCACATTTTCATTACCGGAGTCCTGCGAGCTGCTGGCACTGGGCCTCGTATCCTCGTCCATGCTGAGTCTGCGTAAGTTCTGCTCAATGAGCGAGCGCAGCTCCTCCTGCCGCTCGTCGCTCATGAACGAGCCCTTCACCACGAAGCGGTCCAGCAGCGTGCCGTCCGCCGTGGTCATCACGTCGGCGTCCAGAATGTTGCCCTTCATCATCGTCAGCGCGCGCGTGATGGCGTCCAGGATGTTCTCGCGGTCCAGCGACACGACCACCACCTCGCACACGTTGGGCACGATCTCGCCGTTGTCGTCCTTCTTGAGCTGCGCGTTGACGGCGATGGCCGTCGGGTCGCGCTGGTTCTTGGACAGCAGGCGCATGTGCAGCGGCACGTCGTCCGGGTTCACCGACAGCGCGTACCTTGCCGGGAGGCGGCGGAAGTGGGCCTGCACGGAGGCGAACACGGGCTCGTACAGGTGGTTGAGCACCTTGCGCTGGCCGTATGAGCCGGACGCGGACACGTACACGTCGCCCACCATGTGCTTGACTACGGCGCGGCACATGTCGTTGACCACCGAGTCCTTGAGCCCGCGCTGCA
>JAIKVE010001085.1:0-13821 GCA_024679115.1 Phytophthora pistaciae
TTATTATTTTTAATTTTTATTATATCATTAAAAATTTAAATAGCGGTTGTATTTTATACCTCTTTAATGATTTATTATATTTATAAACAATTTTTTTGTTAATTGCCAAGGTTCTGCCATATCTAAAAAAGTGAACTGATTATTTGCTTTCGTCAAATCTTTCTTAGGGGCCGTTTTACTTTGTATTTTATTAATTTGTGAAATATACATTTTTCTTTTGACCCATGAAAAGCTTCGGCCAGAGCAGATCATTCTGTCGGGAGACTGTACAGGAGCAGAGTTGGTGTTGGCGACGATGCTGCACCTTCGACGCGAGAGAGATCCCTCTCGCCTGCCGCTTGCGGCGATGTTGGCGTGCCCCGTGGTTGACATTGCAGCTCTCTGCGAGGAAGTAGACGTCGATGCGGAGTACTGTATTCTGTCCAAGCCAATGATGCACGCTATTGGGCAGAGTTGTCTGCCGACACCTGAAGCTCGCGCAGCATGGCGCCGTTCTTCGTCGGCGTTGAATCCTGGCCACGACTTGAGCCAGCTTCCGCCGGTGTTTGTACAGGCCGGCCAGCGCGATTACTTGTTTTCACAAGCCCAAACCTTGGTCAAAAAGGCACGGGAGATCGACGGAGCCTCGAACTGGGAGCTGGATGTGCACGAAGATATGCCGCACATCTTCACGAGCTTTCCCGCCGTCATTTTACCGAGCGCTAAAGTGGGAATTCAAAGGATGGCGAAGTTTGCTGCCAATTGTGTGTACAACCGCGCAGTTCAGAACTCCAAGGCGGCTGAAACCCACACAACATCCAAGAAACAACAAAAGGAACCAGCAGGCGCGTAGAAATAACGATAAAATACTTACACACCCGAGAACTTGTTCAGACTCCAGCGCGTCATGTTTATTGTCCTCATTTAGCTTTATTGAAGATCTGTATTGTCGGACTTTAGACCTCTAATTTTACTCCTGCAGTCTCAGGGTTTCTTGATGCCGAGGTGTTCGCTCATTTCTGAGGCAGTCTTCGATTCTACGCTTCATCTTCATAGAGCAAGATGAAGTTGAACACGTCCCAATCGCCGTCGGTACCTTTGGTTGGGTATTGTGCACCACATTTGTGGTCTTGCATACTAGCAACCGCAACCATCTCACTGCTCTGGGTACCCGAAGGGATGCAGATAATAGTGGCAGCCATGGCGCTCCTGTCCCTAATTCTTCACGAAGTTTGTCGACCTCTCTGCGTGACCGTCTTCGATCTGGTGGAACTCTTGTGGGTGGTCTCTGCGGCGGGTTGCAGAGCTTTTGTCGCCTGCGTGGCACGTGGATTCAAGCCTCGATTCCCGGAATGGACCGTCATCATCGACTGTTTCCAGGCTGTCGTCGCCGCAGCTCTTACAGCCAAAGGACAAAACATTGTACGCTGGCCGAATGCTCAGATCATGCGGAGAAATACGGAGATCCTGGGGTCGCTCATCGGTTGGGTTTCCTGTTTCCGGCACGAGACGAAAGTGCGAAGCTTTTACCACCTGGGGCTGCGTCACCTGTGGCTCACTTCGAGTTCTACGATTGTTGCCGCCCAAGACACGAAGCGGATCGTTGTGCTGTATTTCCATGGCGGGGGCTACGCTGTCCTCTGTCCGCGGTTCTACCTCGACTTCTGCAGCCGCCTATTAACCAACTCCACGCCCTACAGGGACGCGAACGCGACGAAGCACCGAAGGTTTCATTCGAGGTGCTACTCGCGAATTACCGCAAACTTCCGGAACATAATTTCCCTGCACCGATGGAGGACTAGCAATGTACAATTATCTGGTCAAGGAGTGCCGACTGTCGCCGAAGAATATTATCTTGGCTGGTGACAGTGCTGGGGCCGGACTCGTGCTGTCGACGCTTCATCGCTTGAAAGACGCCGGGCTAGAGCTTCCGCTCGGTGCCGTGTGCGCCAGCCCCATGGTCGATTGGCCCGGCAAAGAGGACATTTCGAAGGATTGCTTCGTGCAGACACCACTTCTGACTGGCATTCGCGACTTTTGCGTTTCCAGCGGCAGTATCACTAACGAGGTGTGTAGTCTGAGCTTCGACATGCACGGCTTCCCACCGATGTTCGTCCAGACGGGAGAGAAGGACTTACTGCACCATCAAGCGAAGCGTCTCTACGCCAAAGCTCGTTCCGAAGGCGTAGACGTTCGATTCGATGTGCACCCGAACATGCCGCACGTGTTTGCGGCCTTGCCACCTCTGTTCATGCCCGCTGCAAACAACGGGGTTGCGAGCATAGCTGCATTCATTTTAAAACTTTTGTAAGCTTAGGAACTGATAATTAGATCTTTACTGTTGAAGCAACCTAATTTTTCCCACGACAGAACTGCACCGGTGATTGGACTCTGTTTTTTTTTTTTTTTTTTTTCCCAGTGTGCTGCGAGCTAATCCAGATCCGTATTATTCTTTTTGAGATGAGTTGCATTTAACTCCGCTTCCTTCCTGACAGTTGCTGCGGCAAGGGCGTGATTCATGCAGAGCGCAGCAGCAGCGACTGGACCATCTTCGTAGTCCTGTAGACGGAAACGCTTGTAGTCGGGGGCGTTCGTCGGTGAAGAGGTGAAATTTTCGAAAATCCAAGGATACAGTGTACCCGATAAGATTGGAACTGGACAATACAGTGCCTGGACTGCTCTGTGTAAGTACAAAAAAAAGTGGGGGATCCCCAAATCCGGACCGAGAATCGCGTCAACACTAAAAAAACATAATCTACGCTGCGTCAAGGTGACGGCAACTGCAGCACTACATAATACTGTAAAGCACGGTCTACATACAAGGCCCAAATGTGTATAAGGCAAGAATTTTAATAAAACCGTGGTAACTCACTTCGCAACTTTCGTTGGAGCGCGCAACGTCACAAATTCAAGGAGCTAGATCATCGGAAACCTCCACACCACTCTGGTTTTAACTAGCTATGCCCCCCCCCAAGTTAAGTCAACGTCAACCGCCGCGGTTCTGCTGTGCAAAGCTGCTAGTCGCTCTCGCTTGGGTGTGCGCTGTTTCGGCGGCTTCGGGCGAGCTCACGAGCGTTGAGACGCCACTTCATGCTCTGAATCTTGGTCAAGGTCGCGTCCAAGTCCTTTGGCGCCTACGGGCGCATCCACGCGCAGCAGTACTCGGAGATGACGAAGAGAGACTGTTTGAAGGTATTACGAAGTTCGAGGCGAAGCTGACGCCCGACAAACAAAAAGCGCTTAACAAGCGCTTCGTCAAGTTGAAGCTCGACCGAGCAACCTCCAACGTGCTGCAGACTTCCGAGTTCCAGAAATTCGAGCGCTTCGTGGCCAAGGCCTACAGAAACACCCCAGCCGCAGCGGATACTGCGATGATTACAACGCTGACAGCCCACCACAGTGATGAAGCTGTGGCCCAGATGCTGGTCGCAGCGAAGGAAGTGTCGAAGACGAAGACTCTTGCCACCAAACTGGAAGGCGCTCAGTTCTCCAAGTGGATTGACGAGAAAAAGACCGTCGACGATGTGTTTAAGCTGCTGAAGCTGGACCAGGAAGCGGACGATATCTTGACGAACCCCTCCTTGAAGGCCTGGATTGGTTATGCGGCTGCTTGACACGAGGATCCGTACGCGCTGCTACTGTCTAAACTGAAACTTCGCTATACAGACTCGGAGCTTGCCGGCATGGTTGCAGGCGCAAAGCAGCGCTACGTTACGCTGTCCATCGCTAAGGGTATGGAGACCGCTCAGCTGAATCTGTGGCAGGGCGAAAAACGAAGTGAACACGCAGTTTTCAAGCTGCTCAAACTTGACGAAGATGGCGACAAATTGTTCCAGAACCCGTTGGTAAACACTTGGGCGTCGTACGTGAAGAAGGTGGACCTGTCGCATTCCGACGAATCGGTATTCCTGACCCTAAAGACGCGCTATGGTGAGGCAGATCTGGCGCAAATGCTGCTCAGGAAGAGCGAAAGCACCGAGTCACTCGCTGCAAGACTGGAAAACGTGCAGCTCAACACTTGGATAGCCGAAGGAAAGACCGCAGACGATATCTTCAAGCTTCTCAACTTGCAGAAGCAAAACGAGAACCTACTCGAGAGTGCGGAATTTAGTGCGTGGACCTCCTACGTGGCTCGGGTGGAAAAGGGAGACGTGGACGGAGCTGTAATGTCCGTACTGAAGACGCACTACGACGGTAAAACTCTGGCAGCAATGCTCGATGCAGCGAAAGCAAACCCGGGAACGAAGTCTGTTGCGAGTCGGTTGCAGGAGGAGCTCTGGCTGAGTGAAGGCAAGGACATTTTCAAGCTTTGGAGACTGGATCAAACGGACGGAGACATCTTTAAAACCTCCGAGTTCGCTACATGGGCCTCGTACGTGATGAAGGTGAACACGCGTGACAAGACGGCAGACGAATTCCAAGCCCTTTCGGTCTTGAAGAGAAGGTTTGGTGCAGAGCTGGAGCCAGCGTTGAGGATTTCGGCGGCTATGGTTTTCCACAAGTCCGACAAGGCACTCGTGAGTTTACAGGATCTGCAGTTCAAGCAGTGGCTGAAGCGAGGCGAGACGCCAGACTCTGTGTCACGTTGGTTTAGAGGAGGTGACTTTGACAAGAGAAGCACCGGCGTCACTCTTGGTTACTACGACTTCTACAAAGCGAACTCGTCTGCAGCGGTATGCAGTCTCCTTGCGCCTCAGAAGTAGCTGTCAAACATTTTTTCTTCTTCTTGCTACGCAGATTCTTAAAAAAAAAAACAATTTTTTCGAGAAGGTCGCTACTCAAGCCATTAAATTTTTGCCTACTAAGTGTAATCTACCACGAATCATCTATTTGCTGGACAGCCACGCAAAATGAAAGGTGTAATCGTATCCTGCCAACCCACAACGCGTCCGCGCCAATTAGCTGATAAACGTAATAGTTACTGTAGAGGAACATACAAACTTACCTATATGTTTCAGCGTGCACAGGAGCTGTCGGCACCAGGCTTTTCAGCCGGCGGACGCGGTGTTGTCTTCATGGCTTCATGGGCACCAAGTTGGTCGGGTCGGACCGGGGACAGCCCCAGGATCCGCCGCAGTAGCATATCCAAGCACAGTAGCGAAAGAAGCTGAAGGAACCAGTAGACTAGAAGCTTATACAGCGTTTCGAAGGGCTGGCTTTCGTTCATGTTGTGGAAAACCTCGTAGTACTCGCGGTTGGGAAGATGATACGTAACGATCAGATAAACCGCTGGCAAATATGTGATGTCAGTATGAATATTCTATCCGATAAACTCATCATTGAGAACGTACCGAAATTTTGAGGAATCGCCACCTCGATATAGTTGAGCAGAAGAAGAAATTCTGCCATGTACAGTAACCTCCGGACCTTGTGCGTATATTTTGTAGTGATTGGGGCTCTTGGTTGTGGCTTTTGAACACGAGCAGCGGTAGTTTCTGCTGGGTGAACGGTACTCTGACCCATCCACGCTGCCGATATGCGAGGAATGTTTGACAAGAAGGCGGAATCCCTTCTGGGAGCTGCAGGTGCAACAACTTCCGTGTCCCCATGCTGCAATTGTTGTTGTCTTGGCTGGAGGTGAGTTCTTCGTCTCCTCCCGTTCCAACAAGATACCCGCACGCTCCAAAGTAGTGGGTTTTCGACCACCCAGTAGTTTAAACCCCATCGTTCCACGACAGTGCCTCCAGATGGGTCCATTGTCAATTTGTCGCTCAAGCTCCTCGAGACCTTCGCGGTTACGCATGATATCACGCAACGACAGCGTGATCAGGATCACATCAGCCACAACAATCACCATAGTCGACCAGATCGAGGGCGAACTCTGCATACAGTACGAAACAAACAGCGAACCGAACGCGTCCGCGTTAAAGATCACAAGCTCGGGCGTCTCGTCACCGAGATGACGAACCGCTCGAGCGAAAAGGTTGCGCATGAGCAGTTTAATCACTGGAAGTAGCATCGTGAACGCCGTCTGAGATTTCTCAGTCAATGTCGTGAAGATGTGGTAGTACGGAGGGTAAACAGAGATCAGAAAGGCCTCGCATACCATCAACTTGGCCATACCGACCAGCATCACAGTGGCGGAGGGCGTCTCTCGAATCCTGCTCGCCCATTGAATTGCCGTCGCGGCTACAGTCATCGTAGTCCAGCCGGGGAGAATAACCAACGAACTGAACGGGACTGGAAATCCGATGATGAGCGAGAGTCCATAGAGACTCCCAGTAGTGAAAGCCGACACCACGATAGAATCTCGAACAAAAGGTTTCGTGGGGTACGGAAGAATGTAATGCATCCCTCTGCGGAATTGGTGAATAACCATGCTGGTCGTCATCAATATACACAGAAAATGCCGGACAAAGAACGCCATGTTGGCCGCGACGCCCTCGGACGGATCTGCGAGGGGGATGGCGTCGATTAAGAACGTCACGAGCAAAGATGGCAGTGGGGTTATGACAACGACAGCCAAAGCGCGAAGCAAACTGGTTTCACGCGTGTACTTGGCTAGCTCGACGACGCGTTTGTTGGAGTAACTTCCCTGGAGCTCGACTTGCGTGGCCTCCCAGAGTTTGGCCAATTGCTGAGGTCGCATGTTGTGTGGGTCTTCTCTGATCCGTTCCCTGCCTGGATGTGTCGAGGTCGGTAAACCTTTTGAGGTGTGCGGATGGTCTCGAGGACCACGCCAGCACTTGCTTCTTTTATATTTTAGTAGTAGTATTTTTATAAATGAACGTTCAAACAAGAACACCCGTAACCGGATGCATGAGGTAAGCACACACAGTATTGACATTCCACGAAACAACCGTTCGTGGTTGTTATTATCAAATTGTCAGATATCTTGGGCTTATCATTTTCGAGCTAACGTCAGGTTATCCGCGCAGCATCGTCAACCGCTGTCCGAGAACTGAACTGCACTGCCCGGTCGTTGGTGATTGGTGAGCTGCCCTCACTTGGTAAGCCAACTGAAAATATGTTAGCCACGAATTCCATGTTGGGGTCGTAGATGGGTCCGTCGAGTAGCGCGTAGGTTGGGCTGGATGATAATTAATTCGGATTCGCGGTAACTTTGGCTGGTAAAATACTCCTAAAGCTACATGAACTACTGTACGTCGACCCCAGGTCGATAGGATGTATCTCGCTCGTTCCATTTATCGAAGGGAGTGGTATTCTATTGTTTTCAGATAATACTCCACAACAAGTCTACTTGTTCGAAAGCCACGCAAAACGAAATGTGTAATCGTAACCTGCCAACACAAAGCACGCCCGCGTCATTAACTTAATAAACGTAATAGCTATTGAAGAGGAACATAGAAACTTACCGATATGCTTAAGCGTGCATTGCGCGTTGTAGCACAACCAGTACGTCAGATGGATCTGCACGAAGTTGACCTGCTTCTCCAATACGAACGCTACAAGTCGAACTGGCGAAAGCCCCATGATACGCCGCAGCAGCATATCCAAGCACAGCAGCGACAGAAGCTGTAGGCACCAGTAGACGAGAATCTTGCGAAGCGTTTCGTATAGCTGGCTTTCGGTCATATTGTGGAAGATGGCGTAGTATTCGCGATTGGGTAGATGGTACGTTGCGATGAGATAAATCGCTAACAAAAATATGTGATGTCGGGGTAAATACTCTACAATATCGGATAAAACGATCGTTGAGAACGTACCGAAATTTTGAGGAATCGCCACCTCGATATAATTGAGCAGAAGCAGAAATTCGGCCATGTACAGCAATCGCTGCACTTTGAGCATATACCTTACCCTGATCAGGGCGCTGGACGACCCTCGTTGAACTGGGGCTTCTGGGAATACAATATTCCTACCCAGCCATGCTGTCGAAGTACGCGAGATACGTGATAAAAGTCCGAAACTCCTTGTAGACTCGGAACCTCCACCAACCCCATTGCTCATCCTTCTTACACTGCCAAGATCGAAACTTTAGGTCCTGGTCGCTGCTGGTGCGTAGGTAAGGGCAGAATCTTTGCGACTTGGGGGCTTAAACACGTGAAATGACAGGGCTGCGCCCCTTCCAGGAGAATATTTGCACGTTCTAACGTGGTGGGTTTCCGACCTTCTAGCATTTTGAACCCCGCCGATGCGTGACAGTTTTTCCAGATTGGTCCACGGTCAATTTGAGCCTCTAATTCCTCGAGTCCCTCGCGGCAACGCAGGATATCGCGCAAGCACAGCGCAATTAACAGCGCATCCGCAACAACAATCACGATCGTCGAATACATGGAAGGCGAGCTCTGCATGCAGTACGACACAAACAGCGAGTCGAACGCGTCCGCATTAAACACCACAACTTCCGGAGTCTCGTCCCCCAGATGACGAACTGCTCGAGCAAAGAGGTTCCGCATGAGCAGTTTAATCACTGGGAGTAGCATCGTGAACGCCGTCTGAGAATTCTCAGCCAATGTTGTGAATATGTGGTAGTACGGGGGGTAGATGAAGAGTAGCAACGCATCGCAGACCATCAGCTTGGCCATTCCAATGAGCATCGTTAAGGTGGAGGGGTTCTCTCGAATCCGACGCACCCATTGAACTGCCATTGCCGATAAAGTCATTGTAGACCAACCGGGGAGGATCAGCAACGAGCTGAACGGTACTGGGAATCCGATCATGAGCGAAAGTCCATAGAGACTTCCAGTAGTCAAAGCCGACACCACAAGAGAATCTCGAACAAACGGCTTTATAGGATACGGGAGCAGGTAGTGCATCCCTCGGCGGAATTGGTGAATAATCATACTCGTCGTCATCAAAATACACAGAAAATGCCGGATGAAAAAGGCCTTGTTGGCCGCGACGCCCTCCGATGGGTCCGCGAGGGGGATGGCGTCAATAGCAAATGTCACGAGCAAACACGGGAACGGGCTGATAAGGACGATAATCCAGGCTCGAAGGGAACTGGTTTCACGCATGTACTTTGCTAGCTCGATGACGCGCTTGTTGGAGTAGCTGCCGTGTAATTCGACTTGCGTGGCCTCCCAGAGTTTGGCCAGATGCTGTGGTGGCCGCATTTTATCATGTAGTACCGGAGTTTTCTTGTTGTGTTGGGCCTGCAAAGCCTTTCAGAGGTGCGAATGGTCTCGCTTCTCTCGCATGGGGATGGCTGCCTATATATATTTAGTGGTGGGGTTTTCAGTGAACGTTTTTTTCTTAAACAAAAATATATCCAAAGCCGGGTCATGCTTGACTCATAGCTTTTTATATAGCAGTAGACTGGATGTGGATGACCCAGCTAAAATTACTAGTTTTACAACGTGAGTACTTAAGTATTGAATTTCACGCGTCGTGGAAGCCAGCCTGACTAATACAGTAATGTCTAGTTGCTAGCAGGCTGCTGAAAGCCGTTTCTCGGATTTTTGCAAGCCGAGACAAGCGCTCGCTTGAAACTCAACCCTTCAAACATCCTACCGCTTCACCACACCCTCAGTTAATGAATGTTTCTGCTAGGTTCGCTCTCATTAGTTTGAAAGCCACGAAAACTGGAAAGTGTAATCGTATCCTGCCAACACAGAGAGCACCCAGAATAAGCACGGATCTGATGAAGCTTGAATAAACACACACGCATAGTTACCCATATGCTTCAGCGAGCATTTCGCGTTGAAGCTCAGCCAATAGATCAGATGAATCTGCACGAAGTCAACCTGCTTCTCCAGCACAAACGCTAGAAGTCGAACTGGGGACAGCCCCAAAATTCGCTGCAGCATCCAGTTCAAACACAGCAGCGACAATAGTTGGAGGAACCAGTAGACCAGCAGCTTATACAGCGTTTCGTATAGCTGGCCTTCGTTCATGTCACGGAAGACGGAATAGTATTCGCGGTTCGGTAAGTGATACGCTACGACGAGATAGATCGCTAGCACACAAGATATCATAGTTAGTACCTGACTTTATCGGGCAAATTACCTTTCGAGAACGTACCGAAGCTTTGGGGGATCACCACCTCAATGTAGTTAAGCAGTAGAAGAAACTCCGCCATATACAGCAACCGTCGCACCTTATGTGCGTAATTTGTAGTAACCGGAATCCTAGATTGTCGCCTTCGAGCAGAAGCGTCGGTAGTTTCTTCCGGATAAACCATATTCCCGCCCATCCACGCTGTCGATATACGAGAAATGTAAGACAAAACGACTGAGTCTCTTCTAATAACTGCGGGTGCAGCAAGCGACGTTCCTACGTTTTCAACGCTCTCAAGCGGCGATTGTTGTTGACCTGAATCTAGTGGCACAACCGCTCGAGGATCGGCTGCCTGCAAACGCTTCGCTTCTCCCCGTTCCAAGAGTATACCCATTCGCTCCAATGTGGTTGGCTTGCGACCACCTAGTAATGTGTACCCCAACGTTTCTTGACAGTTCTTCCAGATTGGTGCGCTGTCGATTTGACTTTCTAGTTCCTCGAGCCCTTCGCGGCAGTGCAAGATATCTCGTATGCACAACCCGATCAATAGAACATCTGCAGCAATTATCACGACAGTCGACCAAATCGAGGGTGAACTCTGCATGCAGTACGAAACAAAGAGCGAACCGAACGCATCGGCATTAAACACCACAACTTCCGGCGTCTCATCGCCCAAATGACGAACAGCTCGAGCGAAAAGGTTGCGCATGAGCAGTTTAATCACTGGAAGTAGCAGGGAGAACGCCGTCTGAGATTTCTCGGTCAATGTTGTGAATAGTACGTAGTATGGCGGGTAGACACAGATCAGGAATGCGTCACACAGCATCAGCTTGACCATACCGATGAACATCGCCTTGGCTGCAGGCGTCTTTCGAATCTTGCTTGCCCATTGAATGGCCATCGCGGATAAAGTCATGACGGCCCAACCGGGGAGCAGAATCAAAGCACTGAAGGGCACTGGGAACCCGATAAACCGAGCAAATCCGTACAGACTTGCAGTAGTTGGCGCCGAGACAAGGAGAGAGTCGCGAACAAACGGCTTGAAACGATACGGAAGCACGTAGTGCGTCCCTCTGCGGAATTGGTGGATAACCATGCACGTCGTCATCAAAAGGCTGAAAAATTCCCGGATGAAGAAGTTTTTGTTGGCCGCGACGCCCTCGGACGGATCCGCGAGTGGCAATGCGTCGAAGAGAAACGTCACGAGCAAACACGGGAGTGGGGATGCGAGAACGACTGCAAAAGCTCGAAGCGAGCTCGTGTCGCGCGTGTATCGTGATAGTTCGAGGACGCGCTTGTTGGAGTACCTGCCCTGAAGTTCGACTTGCGTGGCTTCCCAGAGCTTGGCCAGTTGCTGAGGTTGCATTCTCTCTTTTGGATCACTCGTTGGTGCGTAAGTCCTCCTGCAATACCTTAAATGTGTGATCGTAATGGATGTTTTCGTGTGGAGGGTGCCGGACGAACTACTTCCTTTGTATTTTTAGGGTAAGTTGCAATATTGAGTCAATGTGAACAAGAATAAATTTAAGGTGGAGTCAGGAGATAAGTAACTCTATCTTCCGGCTTTGGGATAAGTGTATATCTCTTGGTATGGGGTCTACTTCGACGTGATACTGCAAATACATGTAGTTTCGTGGCTGCGGCTACACTGACATCAACAAATACGCTCCTGAATTATTATTCGTGTTATCAGAGCTAGACTTGTCCGTTGGTTTGGTACATCGACATCGCTACAGCACTTTACACTTAAGCTCGAGGCGGTCGGTCGTCTTGGTTTCGTCTTCGACGCGAATTGATCAAGCTGGCCTCGCTTGACTAGAAGAGCCGGCGGTTGATCTGGCGCGAAGTCGAGTTAGAGTTTGCCTTCGCGCTGCTTCGAGTCGAGGCTTCGTCTTGAGGCGCAGCTTGGGGCGCCGCAGTCATGGGGTGACGAACGCTTCGGCGGCGGTTGCGAGGGGTGGTCACTGCACGACGAAAGCTTCGAGACCGGAGCTCGACCACGTCCAGCGCTGAATGACCTTCCTCCTCCTTCACAAACGGCGAAGGCGACAGTGGCGTCCCCGCTCGTGACTCGCTGCTCGGGAACGTGCCTTGTAGCTCCGACACGACGCTCAGGACGAACGGCGTTAGCTGGAAGGGTGACGGACTGCAGACGTCCTGGGCGCGCGGCCTGCTCGGTGTGGCCTGGGCTGGGAGGGGGAACATGGTATCGAAGAAGTGCTGGCCGTCCTCACCCAGCTCGAACTCGATCAGGTCTCCGTCGTAGCCGCTCAAGAAGGTGCAGATCCACTCGTACCCGTCCGCGTCGCTCCGGTCGTCTTGCCAGCTCATGCTGCTTGATCTTGCTGCTGCAGGCGAGCTTCACGAAGAGCGAGTCCGAGCTACCGAGGGTTTTCTACAATGAGCTCGCCACCGCCGCAATTTAACCCCTTGAAAGCCACCAGTCGGAAAGTACGTTAGCTTGGAACTCAAAAATTCAAACTCCTGACGTACATACCCACTGATCTTGTTCACTTTTGGGCTCCTTCTCCGCTGTATTTTCTTGAAACCTGCCACGGTAAAGGTGAGAAATGTGCGTAACTTTACTGAAAAAATTGCGGGCATCTCGTCGATTTAACTTGCATGATTCTGCAATCGCAGAGTTGGGCGTTGACTCTATAGCTACTCCTCGTCATCTTCCTCTTCCTGGGCTTGGTCTTCACCATCAATTTCCTCTATTTGCTCGGGAGGCTGGGCCAAGCGTTTGAACCAGTCCTTCTCGTGCATCGTGGTGAACTCCTGGACGTCGAACTCGTCCTCTAGAGAGCCATAACTATCCGCAGTCTCGAGCCATGTGCGGCATTGCTGCGAAATCAATCTCCCGTTAGCAACAGTGGTAGCGCTAGCATGATAGATCCAACAAGGCTTACCTCTTCGTCCTCGAACGGCGGGGGCGCATACAGGCACGCGAGGTAGTAGCCGCCGAGCTTGTCGTGGAAGTGGTGAGCAGAGCGAAGCACCTCCACAGCGTGCGTGAAGCGAGCGCCGCCGGTCGATTTCTTCCGCTTTTGCTTCTGCTTTTTCTTGCTCGACTCACCCGATTCGTTTCCAAGATTCGGGAAGGAGCGCACGAAGGCCGCAAGTCCCTTGCCCAGCGTGTTGAGCAGGTGCGGGACGCGCTCATCAATCTCCTCCTCTTCGGGCTCCTCCTGGTCATGAGTGTCTTTGCGATGGCAGATCTCGTGGCACTCTTTCAGGTCGAAGCCGGCCTCGGCCAACAAGCGCTTGTACTGAGCTTCCAGGTCGTCGAACAGCTTGGTCCATTCCTCGGCCGTCGGCTTCGCCCCCAGACTTTCCCTGGCCAAACACCTGGCAGCCAGATAGTTGGTCATCTCCATCAGCGCCTCAGCACTCTCCGGGTTCAGCTCTGCGCAAAGACAAACAACTCCGTCAGCCCCCCGTGAAACTCTTCACCATCAACAGCACATCTCGCTGCTCGAACTTACCAATAGCTTCCTTGTACAGCGCCAGCGTGCGGTAGAAGTCCTCTGCACTCTTTGCGTCCTCCAGCAGGCCCTGCAGCACGGCCTCGAGCAGCTTCGCCTCGGCAAAGTCGGCCGCCGTCACCTTGTCATCATCTTCATCCTCCTCTCCTTCCTCCTCCTGCTCCTGCTCCTCCGTCTCAGCCTCCTGCTCCTGCTCCCGCTTGGCCGACTCGACCTGGTAGATCTCCTCCAGCTTGCCGCACACCTGCAGCGCCCTTCTGTAATACTGGTCCTTGGCCTGCTCCTGGCCCCCGTCCTCCAGGAAGGCCACGAGGTCTCCGCCCTCTTTCAGCGCCTTGGCGAACTGGAACCGCGTCTCGAACGTCGTGCCGCCGTCCACCTGCACGGCCCGCTCGAACTTGGCCAGCGCCTGGTCCAGCAGCGCCCGGCCGCGCGTCTCCGTAGCCACGATGAG
>JAIKVE010001086.1:0-13818 GCA_024679115.1 Phytophthora pistaciae
GGATGGCGTACGTGTAGAAGAGCAGCGCGAGCGCGGCCAGGATGACCAGGGGCAGCAGCAGCGCGCAGAGCTGCGAGAGCGCCATGCAGCCGCAGCACTTGGCGGCGCAGCACAGCAGCCCCATCGCTGCCTGGAAAGGAAGGAAATGTATGTACGGTTACGAAGACGAACTGTGGAGTGGCGGGGGGGGGGGTGGAACTGGCTTGGCCTTTGACACGCGAGCGGAAACAGAGGGAGCGGCGCTCGAGCATCGGGATGGGACCTAGTTGCACAAAGAATGCAAAAGTTCAGCTATCCGACCAATCACAGCGCGCGAAAACTATTCAGACCCCATTTCGGTGCCGATCCAATTTGTGTGAGACGGGTTTTTGACGCGCTCCTTTGGCAAAGTCGCTCGTGGCGAACGATGGAGGAGCGAGTTTGCTCAAAGCTCACGAGGACGCGCGGCTGCGGCAGTTGCAATGGGATTCAAGGTGAATTACTGTAACTCAAGGTTTGGTTGCTGGCGTCTGTGGACGGTTATTGCTGTCGGTGCGGGTTGTCGAGAATCTGCTCCGATGACGAGGGGTAAGCGTTGCGGCCCGACGCATGCAATGCGGCCATCTTCATCCAGATCCACCACAAACTTCACCGCAATGTTCTTTTCATTGTGTTCTTCTCCATACTTCCCTCGTTTGATCCCGCAATGCTCAGTGAGTATGTGGTCGTAAGCGGTGTAGTGGCGTGCGCCACTGCAGCGCCAGCGCCTCTCGCACCTTTTGGAAAAGTTTGCGAAAAGCCGCTTCATCTTGTCCGGAGCGTTGGCGTCTCGGCATCGTGACCTTGAGAACGATTTCAGGAAGTTGCCACACGTACTGGTCAGGGGTGAAGTCCCAATCTTCCTCGCTGAAGTGGATGCAAGGCCTCAGCACCTCCCACCACGGGGCGAGAAAGCCCCAGCGGTGCTCCATGAGCGAAGCAGCAGGATCTCGGTCCTCGCTCGTCATTTGGTGGCGGTATGTGAATTTCGAAAGTCAACAGTAAAGTGGATTTATCCAGAAAAGTAATTGTAAGATATCAATCCCTGTGCAGCACGGCGCAAGCTTCACCGTGGTGCCATCTTGCCCTTATCAGATTCCAAATGCCCTCTTGGCGAAGCGCACTACAGGACGCAAAGGCAACGGCTACCCTGTCAGCACTACAATAAACAGATATCCAGTAAATCATCAACAACCTACCACCTTCAACAAGATACTGTAGCGACAGCGCTGTACCTCCCACGACGCTGCCTTTGAAGTACTCGAGCACCTTGTCGTTGGTTTTTAGCATGCCCAGCATCCCGTCTATGGCCATCGCAGCGCCAATGGCTCTACATAGCAAAATGAAACACCGCATCATAATAATAAGGCTTAGAAAAAGCAGAAATGAGCAGAATGCGGCCGCGAGCGACCAAGCGGCCGGTTCGTAAGCAGCTCGGCCCGGTTCCAACTTTTTCGTGCCTGCGGCGACTGCCTGCGTAGTGCTCGTTACCCCAGCGCGGTGTCGCGGGCTAGTTGTTTCGGAGCGCAGGATCTGGTTATCCGCGAGACGAAAGATTGATAAGTCTACATGTACCTTCGCTGCTTGAATTGAACTACCGGTAGACGTTCATGCAAGTGGCCTCGAGTAAAAGCTCGCAGCGCCACACTACATGTACTGTAACTTTCGTAGCAAGGCTTCTATTCCATGGAGCCTTGCCGTCTTACCTACGGAGTCCTTGGCCAGCCATGTTGCTGATTGCGGGCGTGTTTGCAATGGACCTTGTCAAGCAGTTCGCCAGCGAGGACTCTTGGCCCAGGAGACCTTAGTTGTCATCTGAGTAAGACGGTGACAGCCACATTCGCGGGATCATCTGTATTCGCTTTGGCATTTTCTGTTCGGCCGTCTGGCATCTTCATACATAACCAACGTTACGGGCGCTGCATCGGAGAGGCTTCGATAAGCCATGCGGTTGACGTTGAAGTGGTCGATTCGACGACTCGAAAAACCCACTACGATGGTGCTGATGCTATTGAGTACGATCTTGTCCGCTTCTGTGGGACTCATCAACGTGTACACCCCAGTGAGGAATATTTGACGGCGTTGAAGCAGATAGCTGCTCTTGACGAAAACTTGGCGTTGGCGAAAACTGGAGTGGATATTAAATTCCCAGTGAAGATGAATTTCTGTGGGAAAACTACTGGTCCTACGCCAGGGGGGAGGAGACGGAATTATGCAAAAGCGCTTCGAGATGTTGCTATGGCAGAGAAAGAGATTGCAACGCAGTGGGAAGCGCACGGTTGCAGTACAGGAGAAACGGATCTGGGCGCCGGGGAGCTTCGATGTACTTTTGTGGTGGAGCCCATGTTAGCTGAAGCTGATGTGATGTTGCTAAACCGAGAAGCAGCAGAGGTGCTGGAGTACGTGATTACGGGTAGCGTGTGGTTCTCGTGTTTGGATCTGTATATGGATGTCCGACGCGAGAATTTTTTAAGTGCGCTCGAGGCTAGAAAGACCCTTGGACAGCTGCTCCGGCGTATACTTGACAATACTCAGCGACGTCAAGCTGACGCTCATATCGACTACTACTTCGAGACTGCTGATACAACTACATGCAATCGAGAATTGATCCCAAAGTCGGGTGGTTGTTCTCAAATAGCAGTCCTCAAGTTGGCGATCGAACCGAGGATGCCAGCGAACGACTTTGAAGCAATGTGCTCAACGATGGTGCTTGCCCGGACGACGAAAAAGCTGTCAGTCGATTTTGTCATGGACACTTTGGATGGGCCCACACGCGAACGAAGGTGGCAGTGGCTGGCCTATGGCCTGTTTTCGAAGAGGTGTCGAGCCTGCTCTTCAATCGAGACTCTAATTCTTTCGGGAATAGAGCAATGGGGTACCATGGAAATACGGGCATTCACTTCAATCTTGACGTCGGAGCACCCAGAAGAAACGCTGTTTGGCACTCCTCGCGGTCGGCTTGATGAGAGAGACGCAACGTTAAGGCGTGATGCACCGATGAGATAGGAATTCGACAGAGAAGGCCAACCTGTCTTGGATTCGCCCCACATTACGCTGGGGTATGAAATACCATTCGTGCGAACATTCAGCGACGATGGAGAGAGTGAATGGGTAGACGTCCTTGTTCCTGGCTTTGGTCGTTGCCAAGCCCAACGCGCAAACTTGGATTTTCAGCGCGTCCCGACACCGAATTCAAGTTCAGGTGGGATTACATCGCTCACAATTGCTTTCGACTCGGAAATGGCAGACTTGGAGGGTCTGATTCCCTTCATCGCATCGATTGGAGCCTCGCTGGAAAAGTTGGTACTTGATGGCCCTCAGAGTGTTAAACCACGGTTTATGGACGAGAACGCGATTATTCGAAGCTGTCCTATTCTGCGGGAGCTAACATTTGCTCGACAGTTGACTGAGGTACAGCTTGACTTCAGCGAATACCGCGCGACCAACACGCCGATACTCGAACTCACATTTACGTGGGACGACGTCGTGGAGTTCTCAAAACAACTACGTGATCCCGAAACTCCACTTACAAAATGTGTGCGTTGTCTGCGGTTTTCTCTGCTCCCTGTCAACGATCCCCCGAACGAAAACGCGCCAAGCTTTGAAGTCGGCATGGATGCAGTGTTGAAAATGCTGGAGGTGAATGAAAGGCTGGAATACCTGGAGGTGGAGTCACCTTTCCACGAACTCGTAAGAAACTTCAAATCCTTTCACCTAAAACCGATTCATCGACAGCGCGAACCGTTGCCAAGGAAGTGCATGCTTGCTTTTCTAAGTGTACTCGCGTCAAGAACGCCGTCAGCGGAGACAGTCAAGAAGAAAAAGGTGGATACGCCAGAAGCTTCCTTTGCGGAGATTGATTCTCACGTGGTGGCAAAGATCTTTTCATTCGCTGCAGTACCTGTCGTCCGAGAAGTTTTCTTACGGTACACCGAACAACAAGCTCCGCATGTCTGGCCTTGGTGGATGCATCAAGGACATGACGGTCAGGCGGATCCTCTTTAGAGGTTGCGCTTCGTGAGCTTCGGCGGTTCTACTTTCCTTTCGAGTGAAGTGTTGAGGAGCACGCGAGCCAAATGTTGGTGTATGCCGTTGGAGATGGCAGATCGAGTCGAAGCTCCAGTGGCGGTAAATGTAGCAGCTATGCCTTGCAATGCGTTGCTGGTTGTCGTGCTTTTTGCCGCGACAAGGTAGTTCTTCTTCGGACGAAGTAGTGCAAGGTGAGCGGATTGAAGACGTTTTTATGACTGGAATATCACACTGTTTGAATGCGGCCACAACTGGTTTTTGTTGACACCATTAGCCTTTTGAAGGCTTCGTGTGTGCCATGCAAACTCAGCATACTGCACGTATACTGACAAAATTCGGGTGCTTTTTGTGGCAGCATCACCTCCATCGACTAGGGAATGCGTAAACTACAGTAGCCATGAAACTGGACGGGAGTTCGATGGCGCTGAGGCGGTTGCCTTCAACCCCGCAGTGCTGCCCGCATACACTGAAGTGTTCTAAATGTGTCTATCCAAATTTACGCCTAAGCTTGAAGCCCAATTTCTAAGTTTCTATCACTCGCAGATTAGATATTCTAAATCTAAATCTGGCGTGTTCTAAATACCGATAGAAACGTTTCTGTCTCACTACACATTTTACTTTCAGTCTCCGGCCACAATAATGACCAGCACTACGCACCCGTTCGAATGGTACGGCCGCCTTCGCCGCTGCTAGCACTCACCCCACGCAGCAGCTAACCCCGCGTTGTTTGCTTCCTTGACTCCGCTGTGCAGCGAAATCAGCCTGACGTTCCCTGAGGAGGTGGACGCGCAGTACGTGCTGCAGACGCTCGAGGTCGACGAGGAGCTCCAGCCCGACAAAATTCACCGCACGCTGACTGTCAAGGGCTCAGAGCTGCATGTGTACGTGTTTGCGTCTACTAACTGGGAATGGTACGCGGGGTGCCGTCTGAATCGGTTGCATTGGTACTAACGCTCACTTGTTCTGGCGTGGTGTGATGACTGGTGGTGGTGGTGTGTTGCAGCCACTTCGAGGCCACGGAGATCCGACTTCTTCGCGCCGCCGTGTCTTCATTCTACGACATGGGCGTGCTAGCCTCCAGAACGCTGCTCGAGTTCAAGGAGTGATCGGCTTCGAGTGAAAAGCAGAATATAAAGTCGGCCCTTTTTGGCTTCGCATTATTGTTTGGTCACTTCGTGAAGTGGAGACGCACCTGTCTGCTTTCTCTGTTTAAAGTCCCAGCAATACAATGCTATCACTTACCATACCTCGCCACGATTCAAATTGATATAATATGAACTTGTAGTACATGTAGAGCGAGCTACCGCTGTTGATAGTGCGTTAATTTTAAGCCGGGTTGTCAGTATCCGATAAAAAGTCACAAGGATACCTTTGCGGGGCTGTACACTTCTCCGACAGCATACCGTAGTAACTTTGAGCTGCGCAACGTCAACTCGTGGCCCTGTACAAGTAAGGTGAATGTTTGCGATGGTTTAGGCGGATTTCGAGGCGTTAGTTGTAGACGAAATCTGTCTGCGTGAGATATCAGTCAGTTGGCAACTATAATATCTCAACCGAGTGGAGCGAGAATCCTGGTATCGTATACATGTATCTCGCTTTGATATTTTTACTGAACAACCTGTTCAACAGGTGCGTCACGCATATCGCGAGTTGCGTCTTTAAAGACTTGAATTTATTATAAAATGCACACTTTGCAGCGCATTTCACAGCATATTGTGGGGCTCTGCAAATTAATCCCTTCAACGCTGGACATTCCATGATTTGGCTAGTCGTACAGTGCGTAGATGAAGACCTGTGGGAAGCCAAGGAACCGCGGTCATAATCTCGCGACGTTCATCGCAGAGGTACCAGTGACGGCGGCAAAGTTCATGCCCAGACCACCTTTTGTACCATGCGACTTGCTTGTGACAGTAAGTCGTCTACATTTGGTTACTGTAATGTAGACAAGCAACGCTGCATTCAGGAAAGCACAAAACTACACGCTCGCGGTGGATTTTGTTGCAGGTCCGCGGACTTTGGCCTTGCTTGCTCTGCGCTGTCGGTCTTTGCACTGGCGCGACCACCTAATTTTAATATAGGGGGTGGACAAATCCTAGGCTCGCGGTTGTCATGGTGCACAGTTGCAAAACGAAATGCACAAATACCGCTGAAAAACGGTCTGTTTTCCGTCGCTCAGAACTCGGTGACGTTGGGCGCGTCGTGGCAGCTACAGGCTGAGCGCTACGTGGCGGCCGTTGTTGCTTGCCACGCAGCCCAAGCAGCACTAATGTGCATTTCTCCGGACCGAAAACTATTCCTGCCGGCGGTGCTGGCCAGTGAACCCCATGGCCAGTGGGAGCTCGCTAATACGAGCTGGCAAACGGCTGCGACTCACAACTCAGATACTACACAATGCACAGCTGAGATGGGGATTGCCAGCGCTCGCCACTGGAATGCGCCCGCCAGCAGATTCGGGCCAGGGTCTGATGGCCAGGGGCCAATTGAGCGCAATGGCTCTTCGGGTAGGCAGCAGCCGTCCTCGAGCAACCAGCTGGCGTGGACGTACAGGAAGACGCTGGTGGTGATGGCTCGCCACAGACCGAAGTGGCCATCTATTTCCGCAGATTCTGCTACATGTAAGGCTTACAGCAAAAAAACTCGAAATCTATTCGGAGATGCGCGGGTTTCCAAGCAGGCGCCTGGGATCCCAGTCGGCTGCGATGACCAGCCGCCGCTCGCCGTTTACACCTGCGACTTGGGTGGGGAAACAGCCGAGTTCACGTCGCCGTGATCTCAGCAGGGGGGTCCTGCAAGCCATCGCTCGAGTGTATTTACGGGGGCAACACCATTTTGCGCCCGTCAAGGATCTAATCTATATGAGTAAGCTGTGACTGCTGAGGGATCATTTCAGCTTTAAATTCTCCCGATATACTGTTTTAAGAGTAAAATAGCGAGTTGAATCAACTTGCTGGCGTTTCTGTGCTGCGGTTGTGTGTAATGTGCGAGTTGAGCAAGTTGGCGGCAACTCGGTGTCACCGAGACGACCAGTGGCCGTACAGAGCCGCCGGATGACCCAGTCCTGATCAGTCAAGTGCCCAACGCTCTCTGTCCCGCTCCTGCTTATCCCGGGGCACATCAGCGTTGCGCACTTTCATCACTCGCGAATCTGCGCTCTTAGACCCCAGTCAACTTCAGTAAATCCGCCGCCGAAGCGCGTGCTGGACGACTCGGTCCACCCTATTGACCATCCCCATGCCTGCTAGGAAGATGCCAGCGCTCACGGTTGAGGACCTGGCCGTCGACCCTGCCGAGGACACCCGGCAGCTCGTCGAGCGTCACGTGGCCGAATCTTTCGGCAACTCCCGACACCGGTCCTTCGACGACACTCTGGGCCGGTCGCAGCCCCTGATGGGCCGGTCGCATCAGAAGAAGCTCCTCCGCAGCTCCATGCCCGGAGCGGTGCTGCGAATGCCCTCGGACCTCGGCAACTCCCGCTTCTCGAGCTTTGCTAACATCCCGGGGCACGAGGTCATCGACACCAGTGTCTGCTTCCTGGGTGTCATACGCGTGGACGACCACTGCGAGTTCCGGCTGAACGTGACCACGAGCAGGGGCAACTTCGTGCTGCTGAAGCGCTACTCGCAGTTCCGCGACCTGCGCCACCAGCTATTGCTGGACGGCAAGGCCGCGTCTGCCTCGGCCGACAAGCGGCGCAATGGCGACTGCCGCAACGGAGCCTGTCAACAGCTCGCGCAGCAGCTCGCGGCGCTCAAGTTCCCGCGGCGCAAGATGAAGTTCAAGCTGCACCGCGACGACGACGTCAAGATCGCGAGGGAACGACAGGCGCAGCTCCAGTACTTCGTCGAGATGGTGCTCGCAGTGTACCGCACGGCTCCAAAGCGCCAGGTGCGCTGCTGCGTCAACTCGCAGTGTCGCGTGCTTCAGGAGATCCGGGCTTTCCTCGATATCAAGGAGCTGGCAGACGACGAGCTGCCGGACTGGAAGTCGGTCAGCAACGGCACAAACACCAGCAGTGACGACGTCCCGATCCTCGATACCCCGCCGTCAACGTCTTCGCCCCTCAGCAGTCCCAGCAACAATGCCCCAAGCTCCTACGAGTCGCCGATCCCCATGAGAGGATCAGCCATGTGCCTCGAAGAGCTGTATACGATCACAGAGGACACGGAGAACCTCCACATCTAATTGACGATGTGGAACGATGGGAGGACGAGTGGCAGTCCACCCCCATAATGCTCAAGTCCTCCAGCCAGCCAACACAACGGTAGTAACTTATTAGCCCGACCCAATGCGAACTCGTTTAGTCTGTAGCATTAGGACAGCTCGCTGGCACTGTCGCCCCACGCTGCATCGAAGATCCTAGAAGATGTAGCAACGACGATATGAATAAGTAAACATTCGCATTGATCCGACAAGTTACTAGTACTTGCGTCGCTAGTGATCTATCCTCTTGGTCTTGAAGAGCTCGACGATGACCGTGGAGACTTTGTCTTCGTCGTTGCGTAGCCCTCCCATGATCTGCGAGGCCTTGCCCCACTGCACGTTGCTAACAAGCGCCTGCAACGATTTACACGTTTCGCGTTAGTTCCCAACGTTGCCGTTAAGCGAGAGCTTGCGACTGGGTTCAATGGTGTTATCGGTTACCTGCTCACTCTTGTTGTCAGCGAGATTCAGACTTGTGATATCGTTGCTTCCAGCGCGGTGACGGGCCCACTGCAACATATAGGATACCAGATACCAGTAATGAGGCGCTCAGGAACAAATGATGTCAACCCACGAAGCACTTACGCTGAGCCAACTGCCATCATTTCGACGAGGAGATGCCTTGGGCATCTCCATCAGAGGCTTTTGAGCTCTACGGAGCTGGCCAGAGGACACGCCTGGAACCCCTCGCTCGGTTTGAGCACTTCTAGCAGATTTCGGCGACATCGGCATCTTTGGCAAGCTAAAATTCGGCTCACGTGCTGATCGATGGCCACCAAGGTCGGGTCTTGGGCCCATTATGGGGATATGTTCCTCTTCGTGCCGAGTGAGCACCGAATCCACCAACTCGTGCTTGTACTGATTCCACTTTGTTTCGCGCTGCAAATCACGCTTGACGGTGGTGGCATCGGCTCGAGCTGAAAGTCCAATGACTTCCTGGCGCAAGATTTGTTCCGTGGTGGCATCTTTGAGTAAAATTTGGCGGAAATCGACACGGTCAACACGGTACAGCATGGCGGTTGGTGAAGAAACCAACACGGAAAACACTGCGTTGGTCACACCCAGGATTGCTTCGTAGAAACCAAAGTAGTGCTGGCTATATGAAGCACGTAGCGAGCCCAGAGAGCGTCTGTAGGTTAGCAAAGCTGCTGTTGCAATATTGCATTTCGATAGTACTCGCGCACCTGCAGATGGTGGATATTTCAACGAAGCAGGGCTTTTTGCGCTCCCGTTGCTTCTGCTCGAGTCCTGAGTAGCGCTTGACTAGTCGGCATTCACCGTGCATGACAAAATAGAAGTTGTCTTTCGACACAGCGGCAAGCACAAACATTGTCAGTTCAAAGAACCACAAGCAAACTTCGTCAACTTTACGTACTTGCAGGCTCGCCCTCAATCACGACCACGTCGTTGTAAGTGTGCTGAATCTTCTCCATCCGATCGCACAGCTTCAAGATGGCTTCGTCTTCCCAATGATCAAGGCACGCTACCCTCGCCAAGAATGTCATTTTCTCACTACCAGCAGCGATTGAGCACAATCCGTTAGCCTGTGAGAACCTTGCTCAAGCATACTACTAGCACGTACCGGAGTTCTCGCGACAGGTTGCACGCTCTTAGCGCCATGAAAGTGTCGCGGTCGATCTGCATAAGCAACGTGGTTTCCGTGGCCACCACCGACGCTGTCCGCTGCTGTTCTTCAAGGAGCAATCCGACATCGCCGAACACTTCCAGCGGCTTCATTGTGCGCACGACGTACGTCGCATCATGCGACATATCAAGCTTTCCTCCCGGATTCAGGAAGCTCGAGTGCACGCGTGCGCGATTCATGATCTCCTCGAACTCGTTCAGCGTGGGGGCTGCCATCCGCGAGAAGTCCATGACCACGCTCATGGTGCCGTACATAATACAGTAGAACGCATCAGCTCGGTCACCTATGCGGAACAGGGCGTCTCCGTCTTCGAGCTCGATGCCCTTGGCTGCCTTCAAGAACCGCAATCGATCCCTCGGTGGCATCTCGCGGAAGTACTTGACCCGGTGGACTGGTATGCCACACAGAGAGAACGTCAGTGCAGCTACCGCCATAGAGCAGAATGGACGGATAGTATTATTGCTTTGATGCTGCAACGCACTGTACTTGTCGAGGAACTCGTAGTCGGCCTTGCATCTCGCCACCTCGGACAGCAGCAGAATCCGTCGGAGGTTGGCTTGCACCTCTGGCAGCTCGGCGTTCGGCTGCTCCAGCCAACTCGCTCTCTTCGCCAGCCTGGCGACAATTCATGGTACAGAAACAAACAACAACATGTATCAATAACGTAAGCTTTGCTATCTAGTGCAGGACATGCCGCCACGCACATGGCTTCAACAACGCTTGGCGAGAACCAAAAGATGCGTCTAAAAATGTGAATGGTGTGTCCCACACGATGAATTTCAAACCTGTCAAAGTCGCTACGTGTGCCCCCATACTAAAACTCCATCGAAAGGTGAGGGCGGCGTCCACTCGGCGCATCTGTCGTCGCTTCACGCTGGTGCTAGCGGGCCCCCGACGCCCCTACGCTCCAGTAAACACTTGCACCATAAAGGTCTCCATCTCACGCACCTGACGATGCCATTTGTTCGCAGCTCCTCGCTCTCCATCCGCACTAAATTCCGCATTCAAAGCCACGATGGATCCCGAAAACAAGAAAAAGTGTACCGACGTCGTGGAGCATTTCTTCAAGCTCGAGAGCTGCGGTGAGTGGCGAAGCGTTATACTATTTATCACACTTGAACTGTGGGTGCATTGCTAGCAGCACACTGACGCTCTGTGCGTGACCTTAGAGCCGTTCCGTGAGCGTGTCAACTGGGAGGAGTGGGGGCTGTACGACTACCTGCAGGTCGTCAAGGAGCCCATGGACCTGGGCACCATCCGCAGCAAACTGGGCAAGAACGAGTACAAGAAGCCGGCGGAGTTTGCGCGCGACATGCGCCTGGTGTGGGACAACTGCAAGCTCTACAACCAGGATGGCTCCGACCTGTACCTGCTGGCCGACGAGCTCGCCAAGAAGTTCGAGGACCGGGTCAAGGCCATGAAGCTGGATGTCGGCCCCGTGCCCAAAGCGGACAAGAGCATCCCGTGCGGTTTATTTATTACTTTGATGGCGTTGAAGACCGGTTGCTCTAACTGATTGGTTTTTGCTACAGGGCTCCGAGTCTGGAGGAGAAGATCTACTTCAGCCAGAACATCTACAAGGTCGCACCGAAGGACTTGGGCTCGATCGTGGAGCTGCTGGAAGAGCAGTGCCCCAAGGCGCTGGACAAGAGCTCGCCGGATGAGGTGGATATCGTCGTCGACAACATCGACAACAAGACGTTCCGCGATCTGGAGAAGTTCGTGCTGGAGAAGGTGCCGGAGGGCAGCCGCGAGCCGATCGCCACGCCCAAGTCCTCGAAGAAGTCGCGGCGGCCACCCAGCAAGAAGACGAAAACCGATGCGTGATCGATCGACATTGAATGCTTTTTGAGCCTGCCAAATGTGCGTTGACTTGCTTGCCTCACAGTGCCGTGCCATTGCCGATCAGGGACCGACTGGAAGAGAAAGAATGGCACGTGTATTTACCCGCATTCAGGATACGCAGTGTAGATCGACCCTCGACTCCCGACGGTTCGTTAGGGCACCTAGTCACCTACCTCCTAATCTCTGTATCTGTTTGATCACTACACTGTGCCATGTTACTTCTTCTTCAGAAGCATAGCTGCAAGCCGCGTCTGCCGTTGGAACGTGGCTTCGAAGCTCTTTCTTTTCTGCTGCTTTGGTGCGGGCTCAACCGGTTCTTGTTGTATAGGTGCACCGATCATTGAGCCTAAGCCAAGCCTGCTCAAGTCCAGAGGGGGCACAACCATCTTTTGTGTTGGTGAGGGCTCGTCATAGTCTTCGGTTGGTGCATCGAGCGGGTAAGGGATTGCAGCAGACAGTCGAGATCCTGCCTTGGCGCGCGTTGATTGCCACTGAGGGGGAATGAACTTGGGTGCATCTGCTTTCACCGTTGCGCCGATCCCGTGCGAGGCACTTGGGAGTGGAGCCACAGGCTGAAGCTTGAGCAGCGGAAGATTGAACTTTGACGGGCGTCGAGCTGTTTTCCGCTCTCGGGGCGTGGAAGGCTGGCGCACATCGTTTTGTCGACTCGATCCGGGCTGGTTGTGAAGCGAACGCTTGTACTCGAGCAGCTCCTCCTTGTGAAGCTCCATCAGGTCCCTGTTTGCCACGCACGATGAATATTTGGCGTGCTTCAACTAGGGACAAGCAGCTCGCTATCTTACCTCAGAGATGGCTCGTCGCCGTCGGAGGCGTCCCAGTTGTCCCCATGAACCTTCTTGCCAGCTTTCATGAGTCGAGTCCATTCCTGCAGAGCTGCCTAAGTTACCGAGTAGATGACAAGGTGGCGATTAGAGAGAGAGACTCACCTCCTCATCTCGTCGGCTGGTTTCAACCCTGGAGGTCACGATTTCCTCGAGCTCGTCGTGGTAGCGCAGTTGCTCCTCTCGCGCGGCGAGCTGCTCTCTGAGCTTGCCGATGTATCGCCGAAGGTCCTCTTTGCGCTTTCCGATCTGCTCGAGGACTCCTACGCTTGTCTGCTGAAGCTGCAGCGATGGATGGTACTCTATCAAAGAGGTGTGACTACAGTGCTATGGGACAGTATGCACACAGAATCTGTTAAGCTGGTTGCGTACTTGTTCGTCGCTTGCGCTTTTGCACTTGCTGCTGGAGAAAGCCTAGAATGAGCAGCGCTAGCAGCACGCAGCCGATGATCAAGCCGGGCGTGTTGATCGTCGAGCCCGCTACGCCTCGAAGTTGCGGCATCTCCCTTGATCAGCGTGAGTCCGGTGCTGCATACAGCGGTTTAGGAGGACAAGAAGAGTTGGCTTATGCGCGCCGAAGCTGTATTTTTAGGGGCTCGCTGTCTTATGCTACTGAGCGCCTGGAAGACATGTTTGATGCCCGTCGTGCATCTGCTTCTTGCTATCATTGCTGCGTGCCAAGCCAAGTTTGCTCGCTACCTCCGGGACATTTTGCTTTGAGGCACTCGTGTCCAGTCGATGGCGCCTCCAGTCCAGTTGAAACCGGCGTATCCATGGCCATCGGCCAAGTGCGTTTCGGTCGTGAGATCCAACGCAAAATGGCTGCGTAAATCTGTGGTGGAAGGTGGGGTGGCCTCCATGCAAGTCTATCAGATAGGGGCAAACGCATGTATTTCGGCAGGCGTCTATGACTTTTTCACTAATCTGTACAGCAAAATAAATAGGAGAACGTTGGGCGTGCATCGCATCGAACTCACACGTCCGCGACGAACACGTCTTCATCCACCACGAAGGTCGAGGCGTCGAAGCTCGTAGCCGGCTGATCGGCCGGCATCGACGACACCCAGTAGTCACTGAAGTCCAGGTTGTCCCAGCTCTCACCGACGTCCACGGGGGAGGTCTTGCCCTCGGGCAGCGCAGCGAGCGCCTCGAGCCCCGCGGTCGTGTCCAAGCTCTTGCAGAGCGCGCCGACGTCGGCCTGTCCGTCCTGCAGGATGCGGTCCAGCACCTCTTCGTCGG
>JAIKVE010001087.1:0-13806 GCA_024679115.1 Phytophthora pistaciae
TGCGCGCCGCCCGCAAGCTCGGACCGGGCCACACGATCGTCACGGTGCTGTGCGACTCGGGCCAGCGCCACCTCACCAAGTTCTGGAACGAGCAGCTCATCCGCGAGGACTGGCAGCTCGAGCCCACGGCCTCGCACCTCGAGTTCCTGGACGGCTCCACGGGGCAGCCCTAGGCTTCTTGGCCATACCTACCGTCTCCGCCCGCCCAGAGCTCAGCTGGCCCCATGGCCGGGCTCTGCAACACTTTTGACCAGCAAAATAGATTCTGAAAATAGCGATCTTTCCATGGATTTCCGCGCTGTGATTGGTCCGCCTGAAGCGTAAATCGAGCATCTATTGGCTAAAACCCCTTCACGGCGCCCCTTCAAATCGGAAATCTTTCGCCAAAGTGCAAGCGGTGCAAGTCGAACGTGGCGGTCACTCTGCAACTCGCCGACCACCAACCAAATCCTTTAGCCTCCGCCTCAGCACCAAATGGCGACTGCCTCGACCCCCGCCGCTTCAATCGCCATCCCCGCGGACGTGCACCCGTTCGCCGCCAACGTGAGTCCGCGCGGCGTGGACCTCGAAGGGCGTCTGGACCTGTCTCTCGGTGCGTCCTCCTCTGCTCGTGCGACTAGCAAGATTCGCTTTTGTACTGACTGGTGTTACACCTGCAGACGCGCTGATTAAGGAGCGCAGGAAGGAGCACAAGCTGCAGAAGAAGGAGGAGGCCAAGAAGCAGAAGCAGAACGAGAAGCCGCAGCCGCAGTCTGCTGGCAAGAGGAAGACGCCCAAGCAGCAGAAGCCGCAGCAGCAGCAGCAGCAACAGAAGCAGAAGCAGCAGAAGGCGGTGAAGAACAGCCAGGCAGCGCAGCGCAAAGCTCAGGTGAACAAGAACCGCGGCCTGCCGGCGGCGCCTGCTCCTGCCAAGGAGAGCAAGACCAAGACGAGCATTGCCGCCACCACCGCCAAGCTGCGGCGGCAGATGCGCGCGGACAAGGCGGCCAAGAACGCTTCTGGCCGCTTGGTTGTCAGTCCCAGGGCGCAGCAGAACAGCGTAGCACAGCAGCCGAAGAAGAAGAAGAACGCTGCGCAGCAGGTCAGGAAGGTCGCGTCGCCCACGCGTGTGGTACAGCCCAAGGCCGGCAAGAAGCAGCAGGTGGTGAAGCAGCAGCCTCAGACGCAGGCTCCGGTACGGCAGGTGATGCGCTCGAACAGCAAGAAGGCCAAGTTGAGCATCACCATTCCGGGGTCGGCAGGCAAGAAGAACGCCCAGAAGAAGCAGAAGAAGCAGGCCAACAAGGTTTTGCTGCCGGGCAAGCTGTCGCAGACGCTGGCCAAGAAGAACTCGGCTGCCAAGTCAGTTGTGAAGCGGGCAAAGAACCGCAAGGCGGCCGCGGGCAAGACCACTCAGGTTGTACGCAAAGTGCCTACCCAGCGCAAGAAGAACTGAGCTGCTGGATAGAGCCCCACCCACCCCCATCTACATTTGTTCCCTTCAACATGGACCAGTTTTTGTTTGTCATCGCGAATTCGTCGATGACTTCTCTCTACTCGTCAAGGGCGTATGTGAGACGGATCACATGAAGGGCGGAACACCGCATTACTGCTGACCCAGGCGTCTCATAACGGTATCGCGCCCCAAAAGCTCGATCGTGTCGCCAAGTCCAGCACCAACGTCCATGCCCGTCAGGTAGTAACGAATCGGCATCAGAACCCTACGCAAAGCACACGACACACAGCGTCAGCTAAGCAACCACCAGCATCATGACAACTCTGGCAAGGCAACGTACTTCTTCAGTCCCAGTTTCCGGCTCTTAGCGACAGCCTTGATGCTCTTCGTGATGTGGTCCTGCAAGACAACAAAAGCGTCAGCTCTAGTTCCTTCACAAAGGCAAATGGCTACGCCCCCACTACTAACCGGGGTGAAGTCATCATCCGACAGGTTGCGCAGGCTGGAGCACACGTCTGCCACGAGCTCAGGCGTGCTTTCGTCAATGTACTTGGCCTTCATATCTTGGGCCACGGGCGAGCAAAGGTCGGGGTCGGTGAAGAACGCGATGCAGAGCGGTCCGAACTCGGGAAGAGCGCTGACTCGCTCCTTCATGAGGTCCATGGCACGCCACACGTAGTCAAGACCGAACTTCTCCACCACATTAGCAGGCGTTGAGAATCCTGCCTGCTCGAGAGTTGACGAAATCATGGGCAGCACGTCGTTCACCACTGCCAGCTTGTGCTCGTCAGTGGCTGTTTCTTCAGCAAAAAGCGCTCGGACGTGACGGGAGTTGATCCAACGAAGACGGTCCACGTTAACTACCGAGCCGGCCTTGTTCACGTGGTCGATGGAGAACTATATCACCAAAAAAGTTGGTGCATGTCAGTATTCAGCGATACTCTCTCGAACGGCAGAAGCACAGCGTCTCGTACATGTTTCTCCAGCTCCGTCATCTGGAAAATCTCTTGGTTGTTAGCACCAGCGGGGTTCCAGCCCAACAGAGCAACAAAGTTCACGAGACCGCTAGGCAGAAATCCCTTGTACTGCACGTCGAAGTTGAGTTAACAATTGCGTTTATCAAGCAAAGAACAGTGTGTCTGTCACACGAACCCGGAAGTCTTCGACGGCGACATCACCCTGGCGCTTGGACAGCTTGGAGCGGTCTTCGTTCAGCAGAAGACCCAAGTGCGCCCACTGCAGCCAGCGAAGTGTAACGTAAGCACACTTCCAACGTGACAAATTGTTATCATGGACTCACCTTTGGCGCCTCGTATCCCAGTGCCTTGTACAGAATAACGTGCTTCGGAGTCGACGGCAGCCACTCCTCGCCACGAATGACGTGAGAAATATGCATGGCGTGGTCATCCACCACGTTGGCAAGGTGATACGTCGGGTAGCCGTCGCTCTTCATCAGGACCTGGTCGTCAATGCCGGCGTGGTCGAACTGCACGTATCCACGCAGCAAGTCCTTGACCACCGTCTTGCCCTCGGGGATTTTCAAGCGAACCGTGTGCGGCTCGCCTCGCGCGACTCGAGCCTCCACCTCCTTCTCGTCCAGACCAAGACACGCACGGTCGTACATCGTCGCTTCTCCATGACGGGTCTGCGACTCACGCAGCTTCTGTAGTCGCTCGCTCGAGCAGAAGCAACGGTAGGCGTGGCCGCTCTGCAGCAATATCACAGTCAGTACAGTGCAATGCTCATTAATTCTACAAGAATGACATACGCACCTCAATCAGCTTCTCCGCGGCCTCCTGGTAGATCGGAAGACGCTGCGACTGGATGTACGGACCGTAGGGACCTCCGACGTTAGGGCCTGCAGCATAGAGCACAACAGCATCAGCCTCATTGTCCATAATGGAGCAGTAAAGAGCACAGTATTTGTCCACACGCACCTTCGTCTTCGTTGACACCGCACCACTTGAGGCTGTTGACGAGCGCCTCGACCGATCCCTCCACTTGACGCGTCTGCAGTCAGCGCGAGCAACAATCAGCAAGACGAATACTAATAGCTAGTGTGTATATGCGACGCACCTTGTCCGTGTCCTCGATGCGGATAATGAACTGCCCGCCGGAACTCTTGGCGAACAGATAGTTGAACAGCGCGGTGCGCAGACCGCCGAGGTGCAGGTAGCCCGTGGGGCTCGGAGCGTAGCGGACACGCACAGCTGATGCAGGTTTGTCGCTGCTAGCAGCATGGGAGGAGCAGCTTCGCAACGCAAGAGCTGTCGGCCGGAGCGGCGCGCGGCTGCGCAGGCGAGACAGCAGCATTGCCGATATGGTATCAATTGACTCCTGCCAGCCGCACGAAATGCGATGTGCGTTTAGAACTACTAAATTAGAAGTCCATGTTAGTTAGAACGAACTAGCATTTAGCAATTCCAATACTAAATTGTATTATTCTGACACAATATTTAATATACGTACTAGTCTGCACTACTATTTATTAGTACTACATAAATAGATTGGCTAGAATTTCTAGCCTAGAAATAGAACCGTACCAAAAGCATGTACACGTAAGGTAAAATGCCAATCATGGCACGGTTTGGATGGTCCCAGAAACTGGCGCATATCTACCGCGCCATTGAAAAGGAACGTACAACACGTGCACCATTCAAAAGAGGAGATAATGGCCAATCTGGTGAACATATATGTGGGCTCCACTCTGATTTGATTCGATAGCAATGAGCGGCCAAAGTTGATAGAAATATACAGGTAAAAATGGCGGACCAGTTCGTGGCACGGTCCATACAAAATTAAGTCATTTCAAATCACCTGGAACATCTTTTACGTTTGGACCACCCCGTTTTTCGCCAAAAGTATACTGAAACCAAGTCAAAAACCGTGCCAAAAATTGGCACCGTGCCAGGATTGGCACTTTACCTTAGTTGAAGGTGGAAGCATCTATTTATCTTCATCTCCAGGCTTTACTACGACAACTACAGGGGGCTCTGTCACGCCCCACTGCTTCTCGATAGCTTTCTTAACGCGTGCATCGGTATCGCGGTTGCTGATGGCGTTTCGGAGGATTTCGTCCAGCAGGGCGTACAGCGTCTCGCTCGTTGGTGTAAGGTTGTCCAGTGCATGGAATACCAACCCCAGTAACTCTCCCAGCGTCAACGGGCTCAGTACATCTTGCTGCACGATGCGGTCCATAGCAGGAAATAGCGCCGCCACTAAAGCTTTTCCTCGGACATTGAGGACGTAGCCACCGACGTCCACAAGTCCACGCCCGAGACAGTCGTAATCGAGCGTTGCCTCGTTGCAGTTCCCTTTGTCGTAGCCAACCACCTCCACGAACAGTCCGTAGTCCTTTGGCTCCGGGAACAGCCCACCTTCCGCTTCGACAACACGTAGCAGCATGTCAAGCACTTTGAGTTGGGTATCCCTAGACACAAACGTGGCGTTGTAGGGGCCTTCACCCTTGACACGGTGCGCGTGGGTGACGTTCACCCCACCAAGCACGGGCCGCACGATCCTGATAGCTTGCTCGATGATGCGTAGTAGAATACGCTCTCGTTGCCACAGCGTCATCCATGACGCATCATCTGGAAGTTTGCTCAACAGCGCGTCAGAGCTCCGAGCATTCTTCACCAGTTGCAAGCGATCTTCAGCGTAGTCGACCAGGTCGGAGGACAAGTCGAATCGCTGCGCGAACGGATTCAGCATATTCTCGACCGCCTCGTCAGTCAGAAACACCGGTGCAGCAGCAGCCAGCTCGGTCAAACGCGGGTGTTTGTATCCTGGAACCTCGTCATCGATAATAGAGTAGCCGTAGGCAATGGCAGCGTAGTCGTAAGCTCCAATCGTGGTCATGAAGAACGGGTGCTTGTCGACTTCATCCTGCATCAGATCCGAGAAAATATTCACGGGTAGATAGTCCATGATCGACGTCGACAGTCCGTGCTCAGCAACAAATTCAGGATCACGCAATTGATCGCGAGAATAAGCAGTCGATCCGGCAAAGTTGTGTCGTAGTCCGAGAGTGTGGCCAACCTCATGCATAACAATATCCGCAAAGTGCTGAGCGATGAGTCTCTTGGGAACGTAGCCATCACCATCAGCTGCAAAGGATCGCAGCATGATGCGATCAAGTTGATGCTGCTGCTCACGAGCAATTCCACACTGGTGGTTCCGACCAGTGCGGACGTGAGTGAACGAGTTAGCTGAAGCCGTTGTATCCGTGTCGTCGTTAGTACTTGAAGTAGAGGTTCTACGGGACTGGGGTGGGTCTGTAGGTGACTTCATATCGAAATCCGACATCACCTCGTTGAAAAAGCCGTACTCGAACACGATATCGCTGTGCAGGATCTCCCCGGACCTCGGGTCGATAACGGTTGGGCCGTACGCATACGTCTCCTTCGATATCATCACGGAGATGCTGTTGTATCGAAGGTCTCCGAGCCGATAGTCTGCTGGCCAGTCGTCATCACCCGGAAGGACCGCGCGAATCGCATTTGGGAATCCAATGAGTTCAAATGCAGGGATCCACGCCTCCACTCCAGTTGCAAACGCTTCTCTCCACTCCAGAGGCACCGAGGGATCGATATAGTACACGATTGGATTTTTAGTTGTGTTTCTGGTTGCATCCAGCTCGAGCTTCCGACGATGGATGACGGTCATCTGCGGGTCCCACCAGTGATAACCGTTGCCGTCGCTGGGCTCTTGGCCTTCAATGCTGTACTGCGTGAAACGTTTGGCGAAATATCCGATCCTGTCGTCAGCCACTCGCTGAGCCATGATCTCATCAGGCAGCAAACCGATCGCGTAGTTAACCTCAATGACCCCTGAAGCAAGCTCGTACTCGACAAACAGCATCGTGTTGCGTTCAAACGACTCGGATGGTTTCTCCAGTGCGGTGAAATCGGACGAAGCAAGCTGTGAGGACACGAAGAATCCATTTGAGAGGAAGACATCAGACGGGATGTAGTACGCGCTATCCGTCTCCGCGTAAATGGGCACTTTGGTTACGTATCCAGGCCACTGGCTATCGTCAAACATTTGCTGAAGTTCATCGGCTTTATCTCCGCGAAGACTTGCGTAGTGGTATTCCTGCACAAGCTGCAGGTGCCGCCCGCTCGGCGACATCTCGAAATGGAAGGCAAAGTCGTTGGTTTCCAACAAAATACCTCCTCGTTCTAGTCCAGTTTTCACGGGTGCCGCGCGCCTCACCACAGTCGGGTACACGATGAAGGAGGAGTTCCAGTGCGTCTTGCTGAGAACAAACACTGATCTCTCGTCCGCTGAAAACTGGACATCAAGGAAGGGAACCACGTCCCCGTTTTGAACCTCTTCACCTCCAATTGTCTCCAAGCTGCCGAAAGACACCGAAAACTCGTCTCCAGTCCCTGCGCTGATTGAGTCGGGCTTTTCTCGAGAAAAGCGCGCAGCCAACCCGATGCTTACACCGAGAAGGAAGAGGAAGGAGACGGTCAATATGGCCGTCCTTACGCGCTTACTTCGTCGCCCTGGCCCAAGAAGTGACGCGGTATCATGCTCCGAATTTTGTTCAGCCGGTGCTTCAGACGTTGGGCCTTGTCGGGTCCCAAGCTCGATGTCGATCTCTTCATCGCTGTCGGAATCGATCCTAAAACGCGGTGAATCAATGACTTGAGCCATCGCAACGCTGCGTCGGGCGTGATCGAACGTCAAAATCAAGAATGGTATGCCAGTCCAGTCTCGTGAAAACCATCGCAGTCGTTTTGGTGTGACACTGGTTGAATTGGTGAGATCATTTTGAGTAGAGTGGTTTCAGCGTAGTCCCAATTGTCGACACTATTCTTGCTGATGGAAGCGCACAACTAACGAAACCACCACTTCCGCGATACTTTTGTCGTGCAAGAGGTCTGCGATGTCGCCGGGTGAGCTTTTAATCAGCGCGAGAAAGCTTTTACGTCGCTGGTTCAGTTGAGAGGCTAAGTGTCCCTTGGTCATGCCGGATGGTAACGCAGCCCCGTCACGAAGTTTTGCAGATATCCATTGGCGAAGCTCCAGGTCAACGAGGTGGACAACATTTTGCTGCATTGGAAGGCGATCGTGGCGCTAAGACTCACGACAAGATAGCGTTAGCTGTTAACTTCGCACATAGTCGGAATACAGAACGACCACAGCCTTACCTGTTGCTCTACATCGCTCTGCCTCTTCAGCTGTAAAAGACGTCGCTCGTTGAGTTCACACTCCGCTCGTTTGATCAACGAGTCCATTGCTTCATCGATGTCGAGGCTTTCGCCAGCATCATTCAGCTCGAAAGTGCTGACTTCCCACGGATTTTGATCGCCGTTGGGGGCTTCAAAAGCTGCTGCCATCCGCTGAAAGACCTCATCAGGCACGCGCGCACCTTCATTTCCGTTTATTCCTCGAGCTTTGTTCCGTTCGCGGCATAGTTCTGCCCCAACGTTCACGTACAGCACTGCAAAGCCGCAATTCACTGCAAGTCATCAAAGACATGTTAGTCGCTGTACTCTATGGTGTCGAGTGGACAGGAAACACGGAACTCCTACCCTGCACGGCGAGTTGGAAGAAGCGCTTGCGCAGACTCCGGTACTGGAAGTTGTCGTCGACGAGCAGCACCAGTTGCTGCGTGGCGCCCGTCTCCCTTGCCAACGCGCTCTGCTGCTCCAAGCGCTCGGTTACGTGGAGGACCATAGCTTGCTGCGAAGCTTTCCATTTGTCGGGGTCGAACTCGCGATCTTCATCGTTTGCCGCCGCTTGCTTGTAGATGTCGTCGAAGGAGATCCGCTCGTACAGCCTTGAAGCGGTGCTGCAGTTATCCACCAGACGCTTCACCAGCGTTGTCTTCCCAGCAGCAGGGAGGCCACAGACCAGCACAAGAACCGAATCAAATGAACTCGCAGCCATTTGCCCACTCACACAACTCAAAACTGAAACTAAACGTAAGCATTGACCACTCGCACAACTGATAAATACCGGGACGAGCGTCGCCTTCAAAGTTCCTCTTCGTCCCTGTCCACAATTGCACATGATCATTACCACCTTGGCGCCGTAGCAGCAACATTTATTTACGACAAGAGCCCCCACCTCATGCGTCGGCGCTCTCGCGTGTTGCTACCGGTAGCTTGTTTCTTGGCCGTCGAGTAGATGCCGAGCCGATGTCGCTGCTGTTGCGGGGTTTGCGTTCGCCATTCCTCGGCCCCTTCATTAGACACCAGACCCGCAATGGGGTGGAGACGTCCGTCAACTGCTTGCTGCGGCGTTTCCTCCGCCTGTTGCCGCTTCTTCGCGCTTGCCGCTCTCGCGCGCCTGCGCGTCTCCTGCTCGTCCTGCAAGTAACCACATTAGTGCACACACACACTCCAAACTATAAAGACTTAGAGAACGAACGGTCTCACCGCCAGCTTCCTGCGGTTCAGGGTGTCGACGCGTCGCTGGAGGCGCCTGAGCTCGCGCTGCTGCGAGCGATGCAGCTGCCACTTCTTCCACTCGTGGGGGACGTCCACCAGCACGAAGCGGAGGACGAAGCCCAGCACCGGCAGCAGCACGTTGAGCAGGAGGCACAGGAAGCCGAAGAGCGCCACGAGCTCCAGCGCCAGCGTGTACAGCCCCATGCTCGTGTTGATTGTTTTCAGCCAATGGAGCTGGCAGCAATTGACAAGGAACAGTGCCTCTGGAACACTCGGCTATTGATCTCTCGATAGTGTGGATTGCTTCTCTATGAGCTTGCTATAATACGATCGAGGACACGTCTTCGCACGACTCGTCTCTCAAAATTACCAAGCGGTACGTACGGCGCCTCAGCACGACATGGATGGCCATACTCTCAACAACAATTACGGGTTCGATGCTGTCCCTCCTGCCTGGTGGTAGCCACCCTGGAACGTGGGCGGGAGGTCGATGCTGGCGCCCAACGCTAGCAGCATCTGCTCCAGCCGAGCCACGATCACGTCGAAGGAAGGCCGGTCCGCTGCGTCCGACTTCCAGCACTCCGTGATGAGGTCGATGTACTCGCTGTCCACGCCCTCGGGGACCGGAGGCCGGATGCCAGCGTTGATGGTTTTGTTGTAGAACTTGATCGGGGCCATCCCAATGAACGGATTCTGCAGTCCGCCGGCGATCATTTCCCACATCACAATGGCAAAACTGCGAGCAAAAAAACTTATTTAGTATCGGGAAGTAACGATAAGGATTCTCAGACAACGCGTACCTCCAGTTGTCGGCCTTGAATGAATACCCTAGGTCTTCGTCCAGTAATACCTCGGGAGCGACCCTGTCAGAAGCACAAAACTTCGTCAGCGCACAGGATAGATAGAGCATTCTTCCCCGTTGAGGTCCTTCGTACCATCCAGTTGTGCCGCATTGCGTAAACGCCGTGTCGTTATCAAGCACCTTGCTGATACCGAAATCAGCCACCTTCACCCGCCAGTCATCGTCCACCAAGAAGTTGTGGGACTGCAAGCGAGAACGAAGCGTCAGTCAAACAAAGGCATAGCTCACACAATCGTTAGAGAATTCATCTTCTCACCTTAATGTCGCGATGAATAATGCGCTTCGAATGGAGGTACTGGATACCCCGTGCTGCATCCAGCATCATTCGTAATTTGAACTGCAATTGTAGGAAGCACACGAAACGTTAGCATCAGCATGAACCTGTGGAACTACGAAGATACAAGACCATCCGTACCTTCCAAGGAATCGTCTCGAAGTTGTTGCTGTGGATCACTTCGAATAAACTGAACGTAGAGAGCACGAAGATGTCAGTAGGAGGCAACTATCCATGCAAAATGTTAGCATCTCGCGTACCTTTTGCGTGAGCAATACTCCGTCAGAATCATCAGCTTCGGGTCCGTGCATGCTCCGATAAATAAAACAATGTTCGGGTGCTTCAGCTTTCTGAGCAGCGCCACTTCTTGCCGGTAGTCGCCAAGGATCTTGTCGGTTAACCGCGCATAGCGGAACGACTTGACCGCCACCTCTGCTGCAGTTTTCCGGTTTATCCAAATGCCACGGTACACAGTAGCCGCTTTCCCGCAACCCAGCTCGTTCTCCTTGCCACTGAGGATATGGATGCTTTCGTACGGAATTTCCAAGTATTGGTTCTGCGACTCCAGAACCCGCGCCTGCTCCTGCAACGTTGATACATCTTCTTTCGCAAGCTCCTCCGATATTGATGCCGTCAAGGAGGCAGACGAATCCGCGCGATGGACAACCTTATGCCGACTTGAGGGTGATACAGAGTCCGATTCCTTCGTCTCGTTGGATACAGCCTCTTCCACGACACCAGCCATGCGTGCGACTGGCTTGAGATCCTCGCTTGCCTTCCGCCGAATTAAATAGTGCGTCACGGACAATATTTTCCTCAATTCAGCCTCGCGTGCTTCCACTCCTCGCTGCACTTCGTGTCGCCGCTCAGCCGAAAGACTCACGGTGGCAGCGCCCGAGTTGATCTGCAAAACCCCAAAAACAGTGAAGTTAGCAACCTACAACCGTCAAGACGTTTTGCCGAACCTTACCTGTTCGAAGAGCTTAGCCAACACAGAGTTTTCTCCGTTGTCCTTGTCGTCGACGTGAATTTTGTCACCGTGAGCAAGTCCGATGTCCTTTCGAATGCTGGCATTTTCATCCTCCAGCATCACTGCCGTTGATAGCTGGGAGTCTGCGAGAATGCACACAAGATTAGTCGATCATCTCTTGCCTCAAACTTCAATCTACAGGGCCAGCACAGTTGACCAACCTTTTGCCAAGTCATCTGTTTGCCGAATCCAAACAATGCGCTGACGGTCCTTCGGGATTCCGATGTTCGAGGCGATTTCCTGCCGGAGCACGCCAACCGTAGAATCGAACGGGATTTCTAAGCATACCGGGGCTTGTGTGTCACCCGAGGCTTGAACGCAGACCTATTGATCCATCACAATGCACCATATCAGACACACAATTCTCACCAAGAAAACTCAGGCGGCATTGAAACGTACAACTCGAAGCAGCATGCAATCGTTGTCCACAGCCCGCCGAATACGCTCTCGGATCGCTTCTTCTGAAATCTCCGAAATCGTACTGGCAAAAAAGTGTACCTACGACCATAACGTTTTGGTTAGTCAGATTTCCCTGCAAAGGCCCGTTGCATCTTGGTGAATCGACGTACGTGATGGGGGAATACGCGGTAGATTTCACTCCCGTGGACATGAGCAGTGACGGCGCGCTGAAGCTTGGAGCTAGATGCGAAAGAATCGCGGCGTTGGGGTGATCGCTCTCCATTCGAGCCAGGCCCAAACCATAGTTCGACTTCGTCGTCCGAAGTACCACCGCTCCAGCCACTTTCAACGCCTTGCCATGTTACCAAGACGTACTTCGACACGATGCGCTCGGTTCCTCGATGCAGCGGGACGTCAACTCGCAGGTAAATGTACATCGTGCTCCCTTCTTCAAGAACTGAGGTAATACCGCCAATTCCTTTCAGCGCATAAAGACCAGTCTGTTTGCGCACAAGACAATACGTCAATTCATGCAACTCCCCGCCACACTTCAGGAATATTCAGCCTACCATTCCCTTCTCCACCACAATCATCCGTTGCGTCGAGCTCTCAATATCCGAGTTATCGTACCCGCACACCGCCCAATTGAACGGCGACGTGTCCGATCGGATATCCTGAACGGTAGCCGTCACCTCAGGGGTAAATTCAATATCGTTGGTGATAAACCTCCTTGACGAGCTTCGCGGTCGCCGCCGTGGCGTTTGCATGAACACCGATCCATCCCTGTTGGCAAAACGCAAAGTATCCGCGGGTTAGATACATTTTCGCAGCATTCTCCACTCAATCGCGCCATTCCGTACATGAGTTCCTCCGGGTTGTGCAGCGTGACGTGTGCCACAGCGCCCATGTGCTTCTGCTCGACAATGCATAAGTCAGTACTGCAAGATACCGCGCGTGTTCATCTATCTCAACAAGCTTACCCGGATGACATAGTTGAACTCGGCATACTTCGTCCGCAAGTAGATCGGGAGGTTGCGTCCCTTCCAGCAGAACGACAGCACGTTGGTAGGCGCCGCGTTCTCGTCGTAGCAGTCGACGCTCGTGAGTCCGTAGCACAGCGAGTTGGGTGAGAAGAGCTCGGGCGGCCACTTGGACTGATCCGAGATGCTGCCGTGTCCGGACGCCAGCACCTTGAGCGTGTTCCGCTTCTCTCGTTGGTCCTGTCAGCCGTCAAAACAGCGAGAAAGTTAGAGCTATTGCGCGCTAATCTCCTCGTCTCCTGGCAGCCAAGCGTCACTGCACGCACCGCGAAGGAGAAGATGACCCACGTGGGCGAGTTCTTGGTCTTGATGTCGTGCAGCACGCTGTCCACCTGGCTGAAGCGCAGGTCCTGCGCCTTGACCGTGCGTACGAACGTGTGCGGCACCTCCATGCCGTTGCGCTTCGTGTGGGCGAAGCACAGAATCCTGGCGCTCGTGTCTGCGGGCCGCGGCTGCGGCCTCTGTCCTTCCCGAAGTCTTCCTGTTGTCTGTGTCCTGAGTCAACCAGGCAAGCCCCCGCTCTGCGCGCGTCGGGGAACTGAGTGAGTTGTACGCGGCCCAGTGGCCGTCCTCTTGAGCCTTTGTTGTGCGAGATCTGTCACAGTGTAACACACGGTGAGCCACTCGCGCCGCGCCCCGACCCCTTTGCCTCACACTGCAGTGCTCACCTGTTAATCCGGTCGTCCCGCTGCTGAGCCAAGGAGAGAGAGGGTCGGCGGCATGCGCTGCCTGCCGTCGCCTCCGTGTCCTCTGCCTGCCCGTTGCCTTCCTTGCCGCCTGCCTGAGTTCCGCACTCACTCGCTCGCGCTTGCTGGCGTTGGGCTGCACTGCGAAAAACAACCACGATCGTACAGTCGCCTACGATGCGCAGCGCGGATTGGCCGATATCCGAGTTCAACCTCCGCGCGATTGGTTGAAAGTCGCCTCAACGTTTTCTTGCACTATTGCCCGACTTGCACCGCAAACGATGCGGAACTTACAGTTCCCTTGGCTCTATGCAGCCTCGCCAAGCAGCAGCGGCCGATGGGTGCAGTTACAACACTTTGTCCCTTCATTTAATGCGCCTCGACACCTTTGGGCTCACCAGCACCGGACCGAAAATTCAGGGCTCCATTGTCTGTCAAGAGTTTGTCGCAGCCCCGACCTGAGTTGGGTATCATGGGCATGAGCTCGATAAATGAGCCGCGCCCGCCGTGGTGTCCGCAGTCTGCGGGGCTGCATCGTGTCTATTGTCACGAATGAAATTGCAAGGTGTTCGCTGGACTTTACATGGTTGAAACTGCGGTGCCAGCAGGGCAGAAGGCGGGCACCGCCACGACAGGCGGCGAAGGAGGAGATGGAGCGAGGAAGGAGGAGGGGGGGG
>JAIKVE010001088.1:0-13800 GCA_024679115.1 Phytophthora pistaciae
TGGACGATAAAGGCGTTCACCCGCCTCGCCTCAGCTGGTGCGCGTGCCCGGATTCGAACCAGGGATTTCACCGAGTTGCTTTTTATATTGTTTTCGATCAAGGTTCAGAAGGGTGCTGATTGCTAACTAACTTTCTGATCGTTTGTTAAGTATGGCTGGAAGTGAAGGCATACGTGAAGTTGGGCGCGAGGACTCGGGACGCGATGAGGCGTCACGTTCGTCGCGTCGAGTGCAGGGGTTGCCGCCGGAAGAGCAGGAGACTCTGGAACAAGTGGAGAAGACTGCTCGGAAGACGCGCGCTGCGAAGCGCAAGGCAGCCCGAGAAGCGAAATCGGCGGCGAGATCTGAGACGACTGCTGGAGCTGGAAATTCGGAGGCGCACCAAGTGAACCTGGATGAAGCTTCGGACGAAGTACCGGATAACCATGCTGGTTTCGAGTCGACCGACTCGATTCGCGATGAGGTTGACAAGGACAAATCCAATCAGGAGGAGTCCGAAGAGGCGTCTGAGGGAGGCGCCGACGAGGTTGAGCCCCCGGCTGAGGATCGAGTTCCGGATTCTCCTCAGCCGGAAGAAGAAGTCGAGGTTCTGGATTCTGCAGCGCCGACGATCAAGGAGGAAGGTCCGCTGACGACCGTTCGAGAAGACGAAGTGCTGGATGATGCGAAAGAGTCTCCGGCCCCGGCTCAAGAACAAGTGCCGTCGACTCCGGTTCAGGGTGCAAAGCCTGATCCCGATGTCATTAATTTGACTGGAGACGACCAAGCGGAAGAATCTACGGGAGAAGCGGCTAAGGCACCGGAAGCGTTGATGACGGAAGCTGAAGCCAAGACCTACGTGGCTGATCAAGTTCGACGTTGGGAACGGGACGAGTCCGAAAGGAGTGTCCCTCCGACTGTGAAGACTGATTGGACACCGGGCAGTTTGGATTCCGGATCGTACGTCTCTGCTGCTCTGATGACGTCGGAGTATCTGGACCGACGCATGGCGATGGCGAGCCAGGCCGACGCTTGGATTTCGGAGATGCAGCTCAAGCGTGTATCGATTGGAGCAGCCCAAGATCTGAAGGCCATCCTGATTCCGCCCGCAATGTTTTCTTCCAGAGAGTGCGCTGCAATCCTCCAAACTCTGCTCCTTGAAGCTGGTTTCGAATTTGTGAACTTGGTTCCTGGCTGGTTCCGAACTCGGGCCAACAAGGTGCATCCAGATTTGGTTCGTCGAGTGGTTTCAGACCTGCTGCAGTTGCTGGCCGTCGAGTTGATCGAATGGAGACAGTTGGTTGACACAGCCCGGGAGGCCCAACGCCGCTTGGAAGTTTCTGGTCAGACTGATTCGAGACCGCCACGGTTGGAGTATCATGCTGAAGACCGAGATGGAGATTTATTGATGAACGGCTACGAGGCTAATCTACTCGGACGCGAATACGTGTTGCAGTTGAAGGTAGCTGGACTCCGGAAGTCGCGAAGCCCGCGAGGGTCTTCCGACTCGGAGCCACAACCGAAGCGTCCGCAACACTTGCCACCGCGCCCAGAAGTCTCGCCAAGTCCGACTCCGGAATCTCCGCTCACGATATCTCCAGAAGTGTCTCTCCAGTATGCCGGATCGAGGAGCACCATGTCCGAGCGAAGTGCGTCCATCCAGGCTCCGAATCTTTTCGGAGTGTCGGGTGGGTCCGATCAATCTTTGACAAGCGCGTCGTCTGGGACGTTCGCGTCGCGAGACAGCTCTTCACTTTCGTCAGGATGGAGTGTTGGCAGGCCCGCCGGAAGCCACATGCCCATGGCGATGATGGCCCAAGGTGGAGCTGTTCCGGCTGGAGATGGGATGGCGAAGTACATCAAGCGCGAAGTGGTTCCGCCCGCCCCGACGCCAGTTGAACAGGACGATGTCGTTATGTCGGAGTCTGGGCCGACTGATGTTCGGAAGCGGAGAAGAAAGTCTGGAAGCCACTCGCGTCGACATGGCCACCGTCAAAGTCCTTCGTCCGGAAGCTCTAGCAGCGAGGACGATCGCAGTCGCCATCGGAGTTCCAGAAGTCGACACTCGAGAAGGTCGGACCGACACTCTCTGTCCGGACGCTCGGGTCGATCTGCTCGGTCACTTCGGTCGGAGTCTTCGGTCGGATCAGGATCGTCAGGTGCCACGCAGATTGCCTTGAACACAATGAGGCGGGTGCAAGACGCGGTGTCCCGCATGGAGAACACTCAGGGTTCGACACTCGAGAAGCTTGGACTGGCACTGAAGGCGGAGCTTGGACGGATGGTTCAGGAACAGCTTTCAGAAGCCCGACCGATGGAAGGCGTCGTCCCGAGTCCCCATGACGACAGTCAGACTCGCCGCGAGGTCGAGACTTTGGAAGCGCTACGCGCGGAAGCTGCCCGTCTGGAACGTGAACGGTCTGAGGCCATGCTTGGACACTACCAGGCCCACTTGGAGGCTCGCCAAGCCGAAGAAGCTGAGCGCACAGCCGCCATGACGGCTGCCGTCCAGCAGGACTTGCACGACTTGCGGATGGATCGAGACCAAGAGCGACTGACAGCCAAGAATCTCCAGAAGTATCTCGTGGGACAGTTGCGCAACCTTCAGGCGACATCGAGCCCAGATCATGGATCTGCGGAAAAAATCCAGTCTGGTCCGGCAACTCAAGGACACAGACAGTCCGATCGAGCAACTTCAGACCGGAAATCCAGTCGGGAATCCAGTGGCGTAATCAGTGACCGTACAAGCGCGGCGGATGGGACAGGACATGAAGAACGCCGACGAATTCCTGGCGTCCGAACTGCAGGAGACATTGAACGCGGCCAAAGCGGTGAGCTTCAGGCAGCCCGCTGCGGCGCAAGCTCCGAAGGTGACCGCCTCGAAGGTGAAGAGTTCTACTACCGGTTGAACAAGGTCGCTGAGAAGGCTGGTCTGGACTTCAAGTCGTCCAGCAAGGCTCGAGAACGCCATCTCAAGGTGTTTATGAAGAAGCTTTTGGACACCAGACTGAGATCGACCATCCAAGGCCAGCGGATTCGAAGCCTGAAGGATGTGGAGTATGTTCTCAAACAGCATGAGGACATGGCTCAGGACGATGACTACGACACTCCGCCCGTGAGGCGAGATTTCCGAGCCGACAATGTTTCGCATGGACGTTTCCACCCGAAGCGGAGCGGAAGAGCATTCGTCGTGCAGAGCGAAGATGAATCGAGTGGTGATGACAGACAAGTGCGCTTTCATGATGCGGTTGAAGATATTCCGACCAAGTCAGGGACGCCAGCGACGGCTGCCTCGACTGGAAGCGTGTCGACTGGAAGCTCGATATCTGGAAGCTCATCCGCTGGGAGTGCTACAACCGGAGCGGGAATCGAACCGGGTGGAGCCTGGAAGCAAGGGTTTTCTGATGCAGTGTTTCGAGTGATGGAGCATGCTGGATGGAGGCCTCCAACTCCAGACTTCAAGCCGGACATGAGGACCCGATTCAGCAGCCCGAACGCGAACAAGTTCTGTGAGAATCGCAAAGACTTCGGACACACCGCGGACAGTTGCTGGGCCGAGATTCAGTGTGAACGCTGTCGTCGCTTCGGACATCCAACCCGAGTCTGCAAGACTCGACCCTGCGTCTTTTGCAACAAGTTTCACGAAGGGGCAAGTGTGATACCTGGAAGGCATTTCAAACCGTCCAGACTCTGGTTCGTCAAGGCTCCATCAACGACCTGCCGTCTCCAGTCCGAGATCAACTTTTGGATGGAGACGCCAATTCTGGGGAACAGCAGTTAAACTAAAACGCCCGCTGAATGGGGATTCAGAACGCGTCGGGCTCAAGGACCCCCCAGAATTGTGTGTCTTAGCGTATGTTGGACCGGAACTCAGAAGTCAAACCCAAAGTAACCATCAATGCATGACTGTGATTCAAGACGACGACTCCTCCTCTGATGACTCTCGCTTGGACCAATCTCGCCCGGATTTGGAACACTCACTCTCTGAAGCTCGCGACCCAAGTGATCTGGTTGAATTTCGACTGGAGCCAGGTGAGCGATATGGATGGTGGGCAGGTAACGAACCGGACAAAGTCAAGAAGGTAGCAATGGTGGACGGCGCGGTGAACAATCGGAGGAGATCCATCCTTTTGGACTCTGGAGCATCTGTAAGCATGGTGAGTTTGGACCTTGCGCGTAGGCTCAAGCTCAAGCTGAAGTTCTGTAAACAGCTCCGGGTCTCTGGATTGGGTGGAGTTCCGACGATCATCACTGCACGCACCGAAGTCAAGGTCACTCTGGGTCCGAGAGTTGTCTACGTCTTGGAACTATGGGTAGCCAACATTGGCGATGGTGTCAACGTACTTTGGGGAATGGATTTCATGTACTCAGCCGGTGTGCGCTTGTGTGTTCGAGAAGGCCTGGTACAACTTCCGGACGAAGAACCAGTGGTGTTGTCAGAATATGGTTTGGCTCCGAAACGACAGGGACTCGACATTCCAGTCACTCCTACGGAGACGCTCTACTTAGGTCCTGGTGAACATGCGATCGTCCGGATTCGTTACGGTCAGAGCAATCCGCAACGCGAAGTGGTTTGGGCTGGTAGAGGTGATCGCTGGGTGACCAAGATCATCTACACTCTTCGGTCCTGGCCTATCGCTATAAAGGTGGTCAACATTTCGGATCAGAACCTGTGGATCGATCCCAGGACGCCGGTCGCGCGGATCATCGCGTTTGGATTCTTCCCGAAGTCTGGACATTTTGTTCGACCTGGGTTGAGGAGATACCGAGAGTGGCAAACCCTGATCTACGAGAACACGAAGTCGGAGCAGGCCCAGTTGCGAAAGGAACGGTATAACCAGATGTTGAGAGATGCTGCCCCTCGGTGTGTTCCGAAGTCCGAATACCAGTGACCAACTCGGTTAATGCTGAAGAAGGAACTGCCGTCTGGAACTGAAACGGTGTATCAAGTCCAAGTGCAGGAGCAACCTCGACATTCGACATTCGTCTCGAATAGTCCCGAACAGGAAGTTTCAGAAGATGCACCCACGGAAGTAGATGACGCGGTCAGCTCTCAGGACGATGTGCCAAGGTTTGAGGTCTTGGATGAAGACGAAGGATTTCCGTCCGAACATTCAGACTCGGATGAGGATGAATTTTTCGACGCGATCAGTTTCGATGAGAATTATCCAGAGGAAGACCTTACGGCCGAAGCAGGCATCCAGGAGTCGAAGCCTGTGGAGGAAGAAGATCCGGATTTGCCGACTCAAGCAATGCCGACTACTCCGGTTCAGCAACTCAAGATGGAGTATGATCGTGTGATGAGGATGAACGCAGAGGAATTGGATTATGAGCCTGCCGTCTACATCCATGAGGGCAGCGACCTTCTGGCTCAGTTGCGAGACCAGCTGACTATGATCCCAGAAGTGCGTGATCTGAATCCAGAGTGCGATATCGAGACGGCTGACGTTGGCGATCCGGATGTGGCTCCACAAGATGAACGAAAACTACGGTCGATTCTGAAGTATCATCGTAAAATCTTCCTCGGGGATGGAAACGCAGCGCCTGCACCGGCTCGCGGTGTGATTTGTGATTTGGATGTGGGGGACGCCAAGCCCGTTGCTCAGCGACCTCGCTCGGTTGCACCTCACCTTGCGATCAAAGTGTACGAGATGTTGAAGAAGCTCCTGGAGACTGGTTTGATTGAAACCTCCCATTCTCCTTGGGCCTCTCCGATCGTCATTGTTCTGAAGAAGAATGGAGTTTATATCCGCATGTGCATTGACTACCGGATCGTGAATGGATTTATCCAGTTGTCGAACTATCCGCTTCCGCTGATCGACGACCTGCTGATTGGCTTCGAGCGTGCAATGTGGTTCATGAGTCTTGACATGGCTAGTGGGTTTTGGGCTATCCGGATGTCGGAGAGAGCGAAGCTGATCTCCGCTTTCATCTGCCCGTACGGACACTACCAATGGATTCGCATGCCATTCGGACTGAAGAACGCTCCGCTCATCTACCAGGCAGTAATTAACAACTGTCTGTGGGGTTTCCTTAGGTTGTCGCCCGAAGAAGAAGCAGAAGTGGATCAAGATGCTCTCGACTATCTCGGTCTGGACCCCAAGGTCCGTTCGGAAACTGAGCACTCCAACTCGGAACGGGGCATGCTAGGTTGACTGAAGGGATGACTATCTTCAAGCGGAACATCCCAGCTCCGCCACAGATGGGTCCTGTCCTGGGACGCAGTTCCTACATTGATGACATTGCTCATGGAGCGGCGACCTGGGACCAGTTGTGTGAAGATTTGAATGCTCTGCTGTTTCGACTCCGATACTGGAACATCTCTGTGAGCCTTCCGAAAAGCGAGTTTGGGAAGCGCTCGATTCCGTACCTCTCTCACGAAATTAGCGCAGAAGGGATTCGAGCGACCCCGAAGGTCGCGAAAGGAGTTTTGGACTTGCCATTTCCGAACACTCTGAAGGGGATCCAGTCTTCCCTTGGCAGTTTGAACTATTATCACAAGTTCATCGAAGACTTTCCAGTCGTTGCCGCAGTTCTGTACGAGCTTTCGGACGAACAAGTCCGCTCCGGCCGGAGTCTGGCTCGAGCCAAGGAAGCTTTCGAGATCCTCAAGAGGAAGATTGTCTCGACTCCGTTGTTGCGTCATCCAGACCGAAATCGACCATTCATCATCATTCCGCACGCGAATCAATGGGCTGCCTGTGCAGTTTTGGGTCAAGAGTACGATGGTCTTATCCAACCTGTCCGGTACACAGGCCGAGTTCTGAACGATGCTGAGCTGAGATACCACATTGCTGAGAAGGAAGCCATCGCGATTTTGAGGGTACTTCAAGTGTTCCGAACGATCGTCGAGCACTGCCCGATAATTGTCTACACGCGATATTCTGTTCTCAAGTGGGTCATCAACTCGAAATCGGCAGACGGAAGATGTGTTCCGTGGGGACTTGCGTTGTCTCATTGGAATTTGGAGATTCGGAAGGTACAACGGGACGAAGACGGTCTAGCCGCTATAATGGGTGCGGGTATCACACCACGTGAACATTTGGACAAGATCGCCGAGTCGCTGATTCCAGCTGAAGGCGAGATTCGGAAACCCCCTGTGATCAGTGTCGAGATGTTGGAGCCTGACTTCGAAGGTGTTGTTCTCAGTTTCGATGGAGCTGCCAAGACGCCGACCCGACTCGGTAGCTGTGGATGCGTTTTGTGGAAGTTGCCTGGATGGAGTGTCCTGGAAGCACGAGGTTTCGCTTTGACGGATGTCACGGTCAACGATGCTGAGTATCATGGTCTTTTGGAGGGGCTGCAGATGGCGTCCAACCGGAAAATCGAAGACTTGGTAGTTGTCGGTGATTCTCGGATCGTAATCCAGCAAGTCCAAGGTCTCATCAATTGCAACCAACCGCACCTACAGAGGCACCTAGCTCGGGCCGAAGTTTTGAAGTCTGGTTTCAAGTCACTCCGGTTGGTACATCTCAAGCGGGAGTATAACCAAGCGGCAGATTACCTCACCTCGAAGACTTTAGCCCTCGGCGAGTCTTGGATTGTCGACGACCCGAATGAGATGGTTCACTTGGAGCAGGTATCGAAGTTGTCGGAGAAGATGATGAAGCCTAAGAGTCCAGATGAAGTTCACCCAGAAGTGGCGGATCCGGATGAAAGCTCGGAGCACGAACGTGCCGGAAGTGGTGATTTACTTCCAGGTCCGGAGTCTGCGCCGTTGCCACACGCTGCAAAAGTGATGGCAGTGTTCACGCGGTCTCAGGCTCAAGAGGAAGTCCAGCCAGAAGAACCACCGTTGGGACCCCTAGAGTTCCAGGCGGAACGGTGGAGACGCATTCGCGTACACCAGGATGGAGATGAATACTTGTCGGAAATCAAGGCTTTCCTGAAAGGGGATGTTGACAGGATCTCGCCGAAGCGACTCCGAAAAATCGCTAAGGTTGCTGACTATTTCATTCTGGACACCCGAGATATCTTGTATCGGCTGGCACGCTCTACCCGAGACCGCCCGCGTGACTTTGGAGATGAACGCAGACTGGTGGTGCCGAAGGCTCTCCAATCCGATCTTTTGCACTATGCTCACGAAGACTACCAAGGCGGACACCAGGGCATTACCCGGACGCACGAAAATACTACGTTCGGAGTTCTATTGGCCCGGGATGTACGCTGACGTCGAGCGCTTCGTGAAGGAGTGTGTAGATTGCGCAAGTGGAAAGGGACGCCCTCCGAACTCCGGACCATCACCTGGGAACATCGAACCAAGAAGACCATTTGAAGTTGTTTCGATGGACTTTGTGATACACCTTCCGAAGTCGGCGCGAGGGAACACGTTCCTACTTCTCTTCCAGGACATGTTCTCCGGATACGTCATGTGTAAACCGATGGATTCGACTACCGCTCAAGACGTTGCAGAAGCCTATGAGGAGCGCGTGTTCCGAAACTTCGGAGCTAGTTCGTTGTTGCGGCACGATCAAGATCCACGGTTCATGAGCGAAGTGTTCACCCGCTCCCGAGAGTTGTTGGGAAGTCGTCAAAGAGCTACCTCGCGTATCGCCCCCAAGCCAATGGTCAGCAAGAACGTTCGGTTCAAACTGTTGTTCGGAGCATCCGGGCATACGTTGCCGAAGCGGACCAAAGTGACTGGGACGACCATGCGGAACGCCTCATGTTTGCTTTGAACACCTCTTTCGACGCTACGCGTTTGGACACTCCGTTTTATCTGGTTCATGGCTGGGACGCTCACGGGACGGTATCGGCAATGTTGGGTCCGAAACCTTCGAGTGTACCGGAGTGGACTGCGTACGAATGGCGTCGCAAACTTCAGCGGGACTATAGCTATGCACAAGCATGTGCGGAGGACCTGCAGAAGCAAGCCAAGCGCCATCGTTCGGAAGTTCAAACGCAGAAGTGGAAAGATCTGTCTGAACGCCTGAAGTCTGGATTCGAGAAGCCATGGTTTGGTTGTATATCCCGAAAACCCAACCTGGGCTAAGCCGGAAGTTGGATCACTTGTGGCATGGTCCATTCCGGATCGAAGAAGTGCATGATGATTTCCGAGTTAAGCTCCAAGTGGATGGTTCAGGTTACCGAGTCAATCCCTGGGTACACGTCAGCCGTTTGAAGCCCCGTGCGCTCTTTCCGAGAAGACCCGTGGAGGAGGTTGAAGTTGATGAAGATGATGACTTTGATGCTGCTCTGCTTCCAGAAGACAGTTGGGAGCCGGACTCCGATCGGGACGAGTACGAAGTCGAGAAGATTTTGCACCTTCGGTGGACTAAACGGACCCGTACGTCGAAACGCATTCGAGAATACCAGATCAAGTGGAAGGGCTATGATGAGCCCAAGTGGATTCCCGTATCACAACTTAGCTGCGGTGCACTACTCTATGAGTTCAACCAAGGTGCCCGTGCGCGAGCTCGATTCCAGGCCATGCAGGCTGGGGACGACCATCCCCGAGTCTAAACTCTTGTTTGGATCAAATACTGACAGGATGGCCCGGATCGAGAAAGCAAGTTGTGAAGCGTGGAGTATTGATTTGATATTGATGTCCATCCACTCGTCCAAACCGTCCTTGTCGATCTGAGTCAGGTCCTTGTGACGATGAAAGAAGAGTGTGCGCGGACGCTTGTCGAACATCTCTCGCCATGGCATCAGAGCCATCAGGTCTTTGTAGTCGGACGGTTTGAAGCGTTTCTTCAGGATGTCCATGTCATGACGGTTCGGAACGTAGCAAACAAACCCAATCGTCTGTGTGGCAGCGCGTGACGACGGATCCGCGGGCTTCACTCGGATGCCATAGTGTCTCCAAGAGTTGTTGTCCGGACCCGGTATCTCAATGATGGTCAGCTCCAGATACGTGAGCTTCGAGTACTTCTTCCGGGCCATCTCCGTGGGTACCTTCTCATTTTCCGAATCAGACTGCTTCCGAGGCTTGGATGACTTCTTCGAAGTCGAGTTCTTACGATTGCGTTTGGATGCTGAACGCGTCGACTTGGCAGGAGAATCACCAAGTGGTTCATTTTCGTCATTCACGCCGTCATCCGGTTCTTGGCCTTCAACCCAGTCGTCGTCATTGGTCTCGTCGTCATGCTCCGGGGATTCGGATTCCATGAGATCCGCATCATCAGCTCCAGGTTCGAGCGGACCCCAGTATGGAGGGTCAATCTCATTCTCCAGAAGGTCGTCCAATTCACCTCGAGCCGATACAAAGTAGCGACGTGGGACGTATGAAGTCCAAGGTGTGGAGTCCAACTTGTTCCAGAACATCATTTGAATCAGCATCTCCACAAGATCTGCGCGATGGAAACGAGAATGCACCGGTCGGTCCTGGCCGAACCATTCAATTGCACCCGGATACTTGATGCCAGTCCGCATGAGAACTTGAACGTCCAATCGAAGCTGGCTCCAGACGATGGGGTAGTCCTTCAAGACCTCCCGGGCTTGTTCTTCAGAGAGCATCAGTGCCTCCCCTTCCGGACGACAGCTCAAGTCAGACTTCTCGTCCCAGTTAATCGGAAACTCTTGAATCATGTCTGGAACTCGACGCTGCTTCTGCTTGGAAGGGCGTTTCTGTCCAGACGAAGGCTGCTTGCGTGTGGAAGGTTTGGATCGAGGCGTCGAGACCTCTTTCGTCAGGTCGACCTGGGACCCAGGTGGTGGCTGCTCGCTGTCCTTGCGCTCTTCATCATCGTCATCTGGACGCTGCATCCGAACAAAAGGGCCAGGCTGAGCAGTGATGTCATCTTGAGCGGAAACGGAGATCACGGTCTGCCAAGTACTTGGGATTGGAGTATGGTCGCGGAAGTGGAAAAGCAGATCCCGAAGTCGAGGCCAGTTGAAACAGAGCTGTGCGTTTTCGCCCAGGAAATTCATCACGTCGGCCACCTCGAAACGAGACTGCCGGAGACGTTGGTCCAGAAGGCGGCAGTGCGTTTTCGAGTCGTCCAGTTGCTGGGTCAGTGTCTTGACTTGCTTTCGAAGGCTCGCCATGTCGGTGTCGTGTTTAGACATCAGCTTTTGGACGTCATCCCGATGCTGCCGATTGACACGGTCCCTCTGCTCGAGAGTTGCGGCCATCTTCTTCTCCCAGTAATCCGACTGGAACTTGTAGTCGCGCTTGAGTCGTGACACCTCCTCCTTCGCGTCCAGAGCATCTTGAACCGCTTGGCTCGAATTGTCCACTTGGGACGCCATGCGTTGGTGTTGATGGATCAGCTTTCGAAGTAGTGTTACGGTTCCGAATACGCGGTGAGCAAGACGATCCGGTTCGAACTCCGTGAGAAGACAAGCGACCTCACGCTGCAGTCCGATCGAACGCAGGAGCGCATCCAACTCGTTCTTGGGAAGTGGAGTCTTGCGTGGAGTCAACACGAGGTCCAACACATCATCGTCCGGACCGAAGAAGTTGTACAGCTGTGCCAAGTCACTCATGCGGAGACCCTCCATCTGGTGCAGTGCCTCCAATCCACCATAGCCGTTCTGGGTGTAGACTTGGGCGTCGAGATGCTCCTGCGTGGCGGGAATACCAACGACCTGAGTCGCATCGCCAAACGAGTGCCGAGGTGGAATCGAGTAGAGCGCTGGAGATTCGACTTGGCCTCCGCGTGGAATTTCTGGTCCAGCGGGTAGCACGTCGTCTGTTTGGAGCGAATGGGCCCGATCCAAACACAGGAAACGCTCAGCGCCAGCCTTCAGCGATGGGTCCTCGCGCGCACTGTCCTCCTTGGGGGGAGAGTCTCCGTCGATGTCCATACGCTCTGGTTCGGCGTCGTCCTGCTTGCCGTCACCGTTGCCGTCTGCGTCACTATCGTCCTGCATCTGGTCGTCCTCGCCCTTTTCCTCCTCACTCTCGCCGTTAGAGCCGTGGTTGGGAGGGTCCTGGTCGCCGGTGGAGCCGCCAGGAGCAACAGGCGCGTCGTGTTGACGGCCGCCGCCAGCAGGAGCTGCGGGGTGGGCAGGAATGATGTCGGCAGACGCCGCGAACGTCACGTGTGGTGCCATCGACGTGTGCACCAGGCGGGGAATTGCGATTTGACCGAGACGTGAAAGTGGTGTTCTCGACTTGATGGAAAAAGATCTGACTGACTGTGGGGAGACGGGGCGAAGAGAAGAGGCGACTTCTGCCAGTTGGAGAACGGAGCCACCGTTTGGATTCGCTTTCCGTCCACTCCGTCTGGAACCGTGTGGTCTCATCACAACCTGTCAGCTCGAGGGGTAAATCTCTCTATGAAAGCTTGCGGATGAGAGGGACGGTTGACACGAGGCGGCTTGGGGAAAATTTCCTTTTGCGCCAGTTCCCACTTTGTCCCGGAAAGCCTGCCCCTGATTGGTCCAGAACCTATCCAGATTTTGCGACAAGTGCAAGCTGGGACGCAGTGACAGAAGAAGATTGACAGTCATTGTCTGGGTCCAGATTATGCACTCCGAACAATTGAGCTGCTACGAGTGATGAAGTGTGGCGAAGTACGACTTGTTGGCGCGCACCAGAGTGCTCATGCGCGTGGTGAATGCTCCCGAAGGCATGTGTGTTGTTGCTGTTGCCGACCGAGCATGTATCGAGGCCAAGCGATGCCGCAGAAGTGCCAGGATGAGCAATGTTTCGGATGGATGGCTGGAGTTCTGGATCTGGATCGAGATGCAGAGCTGAGTGCCAGGATGAGCAATGTTTCGGATGGATGGCTGGAGTTCTGGATCTGGATCGAGATGCAGAGCTGGTTTGGATCCGGATGGGTCCTTGAATCTGCGGAGGAAAAATCCAGTGGCCACCCATCATCGAAGATTCGAAACTCCAAGTATAGTCTGGCCAAGATGTTAACGACCGACCAGCGCGACCGACCAGGATCTGTTATGCACGAGGGGTCGCCTGATTCCTTGCGTGTCCCCGGATGTTCAAGATGATTACGGCACCCGGTCCTATAGTGAAACCAAGATAAAAGTGAAGCCTGCATGTGGAAAGATAGCGATGTAGAGATCGTCTAGAACTAAAAATCAACAGAGAGTTCGTTTTGCCTTGTGAGTGACAAGTCGGCCGGCCAAGCCTCAGGAAGAGTTCCTCGGGGCCCGGCGACGCGTTCTTGCAGTGAAGGTCACCTCGGGCACGCGTACGCCCGTTGTGCGAGTCTCCACACCAGATCCAGAGATCTAATTGGCGGGGACCACGGCGACGCGCGCTAAGGAGTGATCCACCATTTCATATTCCAGTTGGTACATCGTTCCGAACGGTAACCCATTTCATATTAACTTGCGGTTTTGGGAGGTTTGTTAGTAGTCACCCCTTGAACTTGATCGATAGACTGCTGTGTGGTAGGACTGTATATTTGTGTTTGGAGCGATTGGTCTCCCGGAACGAATCCTAGTGTTCGGCGTCGGGAGTGGTGCGCGATTATTGATTTGAATAAGCCAGTGAGTTTGGGACTGACCAGGGTTCTGAATAAGGCTTTGTTGACTGGACCGAAGACCCACCGCTCAAGGGTCCGAAAGAATAAGAGCGGCTGTATATCGTTTAACTCTCTGTATTGATTGGTGTATTGGGACGACTCCACTAATAGTCTGACCCCAGCTGTATTGACTCCGTTTGGGAACGAACGTGGGCGATCTGTATTATTTTGTATCTGATTGAGACTGTGAAAGCAACTCGAGTGGTGGACTCCGGACTTACCGAAGATAAACGCTACCGAGAGGGATTGCACCAAGTCACACGCCAACTCCGGTCGGGATACTCGTATTCCAATTGGAGACTGACCCCCACTTGGGTTTTCCGTTTGGACTCACCCTTGCTGGGCACGCAAGCTATACACCCTGGACGATAAAGGCGTTCACCCG